>JAQQSZ010017139.1:0-10865 GCA_028646595.1 Phalanger gymnotis
GAACTTGTAGGAATTGAAAAGGATTGACCCATTTTGGGCATTTGGGCTGGAAGTTACGTCCTCTGTAATAAAGGAGAAGTTAGGAGTAAGTCTAGAGAGACAAACAAAATAAAACAAGACAAAAAACCCACAAGAACATACCTGCTGGAGTTTCCCAATTCCCTAGCACAGAGAGAATTGAAAGAATCTGGCATACACTTCTGGATGGGGCATCTGTCCATGACCTCCATGCTTCAAAAGCCGTGCCTAGGTCCATGGCCTCCAATATAACCACTGGACCGAGAACCACCTGAGAGCATCAGGCTGAGTACAAGACAGCCTCCTAGTTGTCTGACCTACTGGGACCTGCTGAGGTCAGGCCCAAAAAGCACCTCCAAAATACTTGGAGAGTGAGAAGGGGATTGGGAGAGGGGGAGGCCCACATACCTTCAGGCTTGACTGGAGAAGAACAGGTTTGGGGTTGAGGGGTACCCAAGACCCCAAAATGCTGACATGCCAGGTCCTGCCAAAAGAATTCGACCCAAGCCTTCCCAGCCAAAGAAAAAGACAAAGTTTATTAAGGGATTGCCATAATAGGTTGTCTTAAGAAATCCCACTCTTTGTGACACCTTTTTTCACAAGGGGGCCAGATTCAATCTACTGAGCTAGATTGAATCTGAGCTTAAGTACCATTTCAGCAAATTCCTTTGTGAGTTTAAAAGCATCAAAGGAGGACAGTCCAGGGGACTGAATGATCTCAAATTTGTTACCTATCCAAAGAGCCTGGGAAGTTTAGTCTCATGAAGAGAACATTTTGGTGTCGTTGTGATAGCTTAGTCCAAAAGAAGAAGTGCTGGAGCTAATCACATTCAGGGATTAATTGAAAAAAAAACCTGGAGATTTTTAGCCTGGAGAAAAGAAGACTAGTTAGGGGCATGATAGCTATCTTCAATAATTGAATGACTATCTTGTAGAAGGAAGAGTATATCCATTATACACATCACTGAAAGTAGATGCAGGAACAATGGGCAGAAATGCCAATGAAATGCCAAATTTCCATTGATGCAATGAAACATTTCATAATTAGAACTATATCCTGATTGGAGGTTTTCATGTCACGGCTGGATTGGGGGTGTTATAAAGGTGATTCTCCATCATGTATTAATGATTTCAAATAACTTTTGAGGGCCCCTCCATCTCTGAGATTCTGTGATTCTTTATAACTTGTAATGCCTCTTAGAATCATTACTTTACCAGTTGGAAAACAAAGGGAGTAAGAGTAGTATTTATCTAATATCATCAGTGTAATCTAAGAAGCAATACCAATCTGATTATGGATATGATGTCAATCAAACAATTTGGTCATCAAATCTTGAATCTGAGCTTTTTAGTTAATTGAAAAAAATAAATAAAACATACTATAGAACATTGTGGAAATGATGCCAATCAAATAATTTACTCCCATGGTCTTGAATATGAGCTTTTTAGTTAATTGAAACCTTGGTTTTTTGGGGAGGTTTTGTTTTGTTTTTAACAAAGCATACTTTTGATTTGCTTTGAGTTTCCACCAGAGGTATTACATTTGCCCAGGTGACCATTTCTGTTTGAATTCCATTGCTGCCCTACTTCAAGCAGGTAAAGGACTTTTTGTTACAGGTGTCAGATTGTTTAAGCTTTGTAAAACCGCCACCTAAGAAGGCAATGTCAAAATCAGCAGTGATGCATATAAAATACTTAACCCAGCTGTGTAGCCATAGAAAGAAATGGCTAAAATATGCAACAATGAAAGCATAAATGGAAAAATCAGTTAAAATAATGGTTCCTTTCACTCCAGTTTCACATTCTTTGTGAAGCAATTTTATCATGACTGTTAAAGGTTCCTCCACGTGAAATCACTTATCTATATTCATTGAAAGAAAAGTGAACTGCACATAAGTAGGACCCTAGTGGCATCATATGTATATATATATATATATGTATATATATATGTATATATATATATATTTTCATTTTATTACAAGGCCTTTGATTGTGTGCTTTTCCATGCTTTTTGGTAACAGGTACCTACTCAAATGACAGCTTCAAAATGCAGCCTTATATAACGATGAATTAGATGTTTGTTTTGTTGCAAACTCAGGAAGTTAATTTCTTTCCAAAATGGAGACCCATATTGTTTCATTCCAGCATAAAAGTTGTATGATTGATTCATGATAAAGTCATGCTGTTTTATGTGTTTAGTGTGCATATGCCCATGGGTTTAGGAAAACAATGTTCTATTTCTTCCAGAGATTAAGGTACAGTTTATGGATAATGGGAGGTAGAATTTCCATCCTTTTTTGGGAGGAAAGGCAGAGTAAAAATGGTTGACTTCCAGTTCTGAGTAAATAAAATAGCCTGATTGTTTCCTCCACTGTTTAATTCTGTTTTCTTCCTCATTATTATTACTATCATCATCTTCTTTTTCTTAATCATCTGATTTTTTGCTAATTATTAAAAATTGTCATCATGTGATCACAAAATTAGAACTGAAGGGCACCTCTTGGGGAATCTAGTGTAACTTCCAACTTTAACAGATACAGAACCTGAGGGTCAAGGCAGTTAAATAAAAATCATTTCCCCAAGGCTATATAGGGAGTATTCATCAAATTTGAGGTTTGAACTCAGGTCTTCTGACTCTACCAAAAGAAGCCAGTAGTATGGCCAGTACTTTTCCCATGCTGCCTTCTGCTTCAGATTGAAATGTTCTAAAGTGAAATTACTATCCTTCTATTATTCTATTTCACATTTCATAAATTATTGTACACATGGATAAAATGACTGCTTTTTTATGACTGAACAAGAACATTGGGATATAGTATTATCTTTGTTAGGCTTGCAGAAAACATCTTCAGAACATCCCTAGTAGTAGACAGGAGGACAGGAATGATGATAAGTGATGAGTATAGAACCATGTAATTTTTGACTAGAAGGAATCTCAGCAGCCATCTAGTTCAATCTATTCCTGAAAAAGTAACCCTTCTAGAAAAAAAAATTCTCTTCTACAATACATTGAAGTAGAAGAATGTTAAAAATTGTCATCTAGCCCCTGTTTGAAAACTTTTAATGAGGGGAAAACCATTATTTCCTAAGGCAACTCAGTTGTACAACTAAACAGTTCCAATTGTTAGCCGACTTACATTAAGTCTACATTTACCCTGACTTTCAGTTTTTACCATAGCTTTTGGTTCATTCCCCGGAATCACACAGAACAAACTCCTGATAGAATGGAAGCTCTCTGAGGGCAATGATTATTTTATTTTCACACATGCAACCCCAGCAGAGTGCCTAGCAGAGAAAGGGAAGGGAATAAACTTTTATGTAGTGTATACTGTGTTCCAGAGACTGTACTAAGCACATTTCACAAATATTACCTCATTTTATCTTCACAACAACCCTACTAGGTAGATGTTTTTATTATCCCTGTTTTACAAATGAGAAAACATTCAGAGTGACACAGCTACTGAGTACCTGGGTCTGGATTTGAAATCAAATCTTTCTGATTCTGGGCCTAACACTCTACCCACTGAACTACCTAGGTGCCTATAACATGGTAGGCTTTTAATGCTTATGAATTCATTACTAGACATAATCTTCTTACCCACCTTCCAAATATTTAAACACAATTACCATCTTTTCAACTTACGATGAAAATTCCCTAGTTCCTTCAATAGATCTTCATGTGACAAGGTTTCAGGGGCCTATACTACCACCATCATTGACATAATTATTAGAGCTGATATAAGATAGAGATTTAAAGCTTACAAAGGACTTTATATAAATTATCAACTTTCTCCAAGAAGGTAATACTATCTTATATGAACAAATGTGTTGAGACTCTATTAATAATTATCTTTTTGTTCCTCAAGGTATGATTCCATGAATGTAGGTAACTCTCATCATAGCAACTCTACCAGTGAAGAATGACAGTTATTTTGAAACTGTGTAATGTTAGAGATTTGCCTGGTAAACATAGAGTTTAAATATCTGATTCATGATCTTATAGCTATGTGTGTCAGCAGAGGCAATATTTGGGTGTACAACTTCCTGGCTCTAATGCTGGGCCTCTAGCCATGTTAACTCTCAACAGAATCATGTAATTATTGAAATTTAGACTCAGAAAGGAACTTTTAATATTATCTTTTCGGAACTGGGCCTTTCAGTTTGTAGTCCTAGAAAGGGTAAATTCACAGGTAGCTAATGGCAGACCTGTACCCACAAACCATGTCTTCTGTCTTCTGGCCCAGTGATTATTTCAAGATACAGAAGAAAAAAATTACATAGGCCAGGGACAGTCATTGATCTAAACTATACTTGTCAATACAAATCTTGAGTATTACGTATTCTTATGAGTACCACAATTTCAGAGAAACCTAGACTATGGAGCAATGAGGAATCTGTGAGATTTGGAAAATATGCCACATAAGAAATGACTGAAAGAACTGGATGTAGAAAAGATATAAGGAAAGTATGGCTAAATCTCTCCAAATGTTTGAGGGGCTGTCATATAGAAAAGAGAATACATTCTTCAATGTTGTCTCAAAGAATAAACCAAGCATAAGAAGAAGAATGTTGCACAAAGATTTTAAGTCAACATAAGAAAGTACTTGCAAACAGAGTTCTGCCAGAGCAGAATGGGCTACCTCATGAAGCTAGTGTGGCATCTGTAAATAGAGACACTGAAATAGACACTGGATAAGTATTAGACATGGTGTCAATAAGTCAGTCAATAATAAGTCAATCACTGTACTAAGTGCTGGCACACACGCACACACACGCACACACAAAGGTCACATTCTACACACTATAGTGGTAAAGAAAGCATGCAGATAACTATGTACTTACAAGTTGTATTCTAAAAGGCAATCATAGAGGAAAAGTGCTAGCAGGAGAGCATGGGGAAAGGCCTTCTATAGAAGGTGCAATTTGAACAGAGTCTTAAAGCAAGCCAGGGAAGCCAAAGGTGGAGGTGAGAAAGAAGATGGCCATTTAATAGGCATAGAGTCAGAAGTTGTATTATCCTTAGAAAGGAAAAGTAAGAAGGCATCTATTCCTTGATTTTAAAATAAGTGAAAGAGAATAATAAATAAGAAAACCAGAAAGGTAGTGAGAAACTATGGATTGATAAGCTTTGAATGCCAAATAGAAGATTTTATGTTTAATCTTGGAATTTGTTGAGTAAAGCGTGACACCAGTACAGCAGTTTAATAATTTTTTTACAGATGAGTGAAGGATGAATTGGAGTAGGAAGAGACTTGAGGCAGAAAGACCATTCAGTTATTGCCTTAGTCCAGGCATGAGATGATAAAAGCACAAACCAGGGTGGTAATTATAAAAGTAAAGAGAAGGGAGATTTTTGTGAAGGTAGAGATTACAAGACAGGGCAACAGACTGGATATGTGGTGGGAGAGAGAGGGAGGTACAGAGAGTGGGGGGGAGAGAGAAAAGAGAGAGGAGTTGAGAATAATACCAATATTGTAAACCTGGGTGTCTAGGAGGATAATGATACTAATAATAGGGAAATGAGGAAGAAGGTAGGGTTTGAGGATGCAAGATAATGAATTATGTTTTGGATTCATTTTATTTGGGATGCCTACAAAACATCTATTATTGTATATTTAAGAGGCAATTGGTGATGTGAGACTGGAGCTCAAGAGAGAGGTTATAACTGGATGTAGAGAACCAGGATTCATGTGAATAGAGGTGGTAATTGAATCTATGAGAGCTGAAGAGTTCAATAAAGGAGAGAAGAGTACATTGCAGCAGTCTTGTGCCCCCTACTCTTTTTCCTGTGTACTCTTCTCTCATTTGGTGGTCTCTTCGGCTCTCATAGATTCAATTATCACCTCTATTGATGTGATTCCTGGGTCTCTACACCCAGTAGGGGGCATAAGACAGAGCCTTGGCAAATACCGATGGTTAGTGAACAATGGCTAGAAGAAGATGTGGCAAAAGAAGGTGCAAAGGAAGAAAACCAGGAGAAAGCAGTGTTAGAAAAACCTAAAGAAAGGAGAATATTCAAGAGAAGCTGGTGATCAATGCTATTAAAGATTGAAGTCATGTAGAGAAATATGAAGATTTAGAAAACAAATCCATTAGATTTGCAATTAAGAGATCACTGGTGATTTTGGACAAGGTAGTTTCCATCAAAATGATGATATAAACAACCATAATGCAGAGGGCTTTAGAATCAAGTGAAAGAAAAAGAAGTGGAGGCACTAAATATAGATTGTTTTCTCAGAGTTTAGCTGAGAAGATGAGGATAGTAGATATCTTACATTGTGTGAGGTTGGACGAGATGGATTCTAGGGTCTTCAACTTTAAATTGTATGATTTTATATGATTTGGAGATTTCAGTCTGTAAGAAGAAAGTGACCAAAGGGTGAAAAACTTTTCCTTTTTTTTGTTGTTGTCATTTCTTCTTCTTCTCTCTTTTCCTTAAGGCCTAGTGGGTGACCATTGACATCTTTAAACCTTTTGAATAGGGTTATTATTAGAGTAGAGAAGCGTTAGAGGAACTAACTACACCAGAAATTCAAATGAAAAGCACTCAAATGTGACATTCAGGGATAGCTTAACTTTAGTGTCTGTCTGTCTGTTTGTCTGTCTGTCTCTCTCTCCCTCCCTCCCTCCTTCCCTCCCCCTCTCCCCCCTTAATATCATTGTGCCAGGATAAATACTGATATTATACTGGAAGGACAGGCCTCGTTAGCCATATTAGTGTTAGTAACTTCACACAATGTCACAAAATTAATTGTGTATGTAAATTGGAAAGCAGCAATAATGGCATAGTAGATGAAGCACTAGCCTCTCACATCTGGGGTCACTCTAAATCTAACCCGAGGTCTTAACCACAATTAGTTTAGTGGTTTGGGGTTATTACCTGCTAGGCAGTAGTTCTCCATTAGAGTGAATATAAGGCACATAATTTATCACAATTAGGCCTAATTGGCTATCTAAGTTTTTGCTCAGTAGAAGCCAAGAACTGAGACAGCCTGGACAGCAATTCTCATCACAGCACCAAAAAAAGGACATTAAAAAAAAAAAGCAATTTGCTATGTTCAATGATGAATAGTGATGTTGTCTAATCTCACTTTTGAAAGACTCACATCACACACAGAATACCTCTAAATCAAAAAAGGCCAAGACTTTGTTTACTAACTCAAAAATTATTTACTCCATTATTTTTTTCTTACCCTATATTTTCTCTCCCTCTACTTTCTTCTTCTTCAGTAAATTATCAAAACATACATCTATTTTCAAGGAGTATTCAGGAGATTAAGCTCAAACTTCAATCTGTTCCATTCTATTCCACAAACATTTATCAAGTGCCTACTATGTGCCAGGAACTGTCCTAGGGTACTAGGGATAAAATGAGAGAGAGCGAGAGAGAGACAGAGAGAGCGAGAGCAAGAGAGAGAGAGAGAGAAAGACAGAGAGAGAGAGAGACAGAGAGAGAGAAACAGGTCCTACCTTCAAGAAACTGACATTCTATTTAAATTCAAAAGGACTATATGCCTTCATCATGAGTGACTATTAGATGAGCAATAATAAAGACGCTATGTTTTATAAAATTGACATAAATAAATGTAGAGCTACTCAATGGTCATATGAAACCAAAGAACAGATATTTATGTCATTATGGCAAATTGAGAGAAATTGCTATTTTCCATGCTGGGTATTACTCTTTCCATTGTCTAGTGATAATTCCAAAGAGGTTAATTCATTTTTAAAAGTCTAGCTTTGAACACCAGAGATTGGGGATGCCAGTGTTTGCAAAATATTTTCTTATGCTGCCTTTAGAAGTTTGAGAAATTCTGAAGTACCTTAAGCTCTAAAAACACTGAAATAGAATCTTATTAGAACTATAAGCCATTATCATCCTTTGTAACAAAGATAAATCTTCCTCTCATCCTTTTAGTGATGGTCTATGTTATAAAATCGTATGACCTTGAAATTCTTTTAAAAAAAAGATGAAAAGCTATAGTAGTGTTTTCTCCAATGAAATGGCCTGGGTTATTTGCCAATGATAACGAATAATTATTTGATCTTCAATAAGTCACACAATCTCTCTAAATCTCAATTTATTAATTTTCAAGTCGTCGATAGTTCCGTTTTTACATGGTCACAATAAAGAAGCATCTAGTGTGATATTCCACCTGTGGAATGTCTCTGATTGCTTCTCACTTACCATACTACTGCATTCAAATTATCTACACCTATGCCCATATAATGGCCCTATGTAGCAATATGATAAATGAGATTGCAAAGTTCAGAATCAAATGACAGAGAAAGTATCTAAGTAGGGAGTTTCAGGAACATGCATACAGATATACATGCAAAAGAGGTATTTTTCAACTGTTAAATTTTTCTCAGTTATAAAGTCTTAAAAAATATTATAAAATATCCTCAGTTAATTTTTGATATAGACGATAAACTATTTTAGAAGCCCCTGGTTGAATAATATTGCACACGTTAGCTAAGTAAATAGATTGATTTCCAGCTGTAGCTTAAAAGGTGAAATTTCAATTAAAGCAAGCCAAATTGGACTGATTTCTTTCCCGGAGCTGTTGGGCAAAATTGTGAAATCCTCTGAGTGGTAGTAAATGCAGTGATTTTTTTTCAGTGTTGTTAAAATCAAAGGCCATAAACCTTTGATTCACAGTGACTAAAAATGTACTCAGAGAATTACCTTGGGATACCAATGGCTAATTATTCTTCATTAAGGCATTAGCAATGAGTAGAAAGAGAAAAATGCAGGTTTTCATAGATCAGCTTATAGGAACACAAAGAGTTGGGGAATTTTTATGCCCAATGACTTTCATCTTTTCTATTTAGTGGGACTGATTTTTTTTCCTTAGGATTTGAAACAAATATACTCTTTCAATACTTTCTCATTGCTTTTCAAGAAATCCTGCAATTATAGTCATCCAAGCTTGACAATGTTAAACTAAAAATAGATGACCCCTAAATTACATCCAAAGAAAGAAATTGAGAATGAACTTTACATTTATTGTTCCAGTTTTAATTGTATCTGTGAATATATAAGTAGTTATTCAGAGTTTGAGAAATTCAAATCTGACATACATTTTTATCAACTAGAATGAGTAGAAGATATTTAAGCATTTTCAGTCTCAGTATTCATTCACCATTGTATGTTTGTTACTCAGATTTCCTGAAGTGAAAGCATGCACTATTTATATGTGTATAGTCATTAAGATTAACCTAAAGATATTTTAATTGCTTGTAATCGTGGATGTCATTGTTGCCACCACCCTATTCACTTAGAAAAAAAAAACTTTGATGTGCCTTGGACATTTGGATACTTGTTCAGCTTTCAGCAAGTGGAGCATGGCCCCTCATCTTTCAATTAAGTACCATTGGTGCAGGTATTTATCTGCTGAAAGAAGGAATCTGAAACTAAAAATCTGAAAGAAACAACCAACTGAAGTATCAGCAAACTGAAGGAAATGTGATTCAGAAAACACAGTCACGTTTCTTGGAATGATGTGGTACATTTACAGAAAAGGAGGAAATTAAAAATGTAGCACCTACTTATAAGAAACTGACAATTAAAAATACATGAAATCAAGCCATTATTTAATACTGTCTAGCTAGAGATGCAGCAGAAGGTGAGAACATACACAATTTGGCATTTGGGTATAGCATCACAATGTAAAACTAGGCCTAGGACAGTTGGGTCCCAGTCCTGGCTCTGCCATGAATCATCTTGTAGGCTCAAGGTAAGTCAACATCTCTTTGGGGCTTAGCTTCTTTATCTTATAAGATGAGGGTGATGCGCTTAAATGATTTCTAAGATCTCTTTTTTGTTAAACACATGATTTTATGATTGATCAGAAGATGTACTAATCAAGATGTGAAGATCCTGAAATGAGAAAATTTGCCTAACACTTCCTAAAGGTGCATTACTTTACTCTACATTGACAACAGCCAGTCTGCTTCATCTACAATAGATTACTTGACTAACACTAATTAAAGTAAGATTGTTAACTCCTTAAAATTGCTTTCCTTAGAAAAGCAGATCAAAGAAGCTGTGTTAGCAGCCTTTCTGTGTGCTGGTGTTATTGGTCTTACATATACATAGGAGTTGCTAGCAACACAAACACCAAAGAGCAGGTTAGAGGGAAACTGCAGGATCAAGTTCAGAGCAGTCAGGTTACCAGCCCCGGGGTGGGGCAATGGAGGTGGTGCAGTGGTGGAGGTGGCAGCAGCAGGAAACTCCTGAGGCCACTTCCATAGCTCCAGCATAAGCTACTTCCCAACTCCCTGGCTCACAGGGTGGGAGGAATATAGAAGCAGATCAGAGCGGGAGTGTAATGAGCACTTTGTGGGCACAGAGGCAGTTTCTCTTGCTGTGCCCTGGTTGGATCTGAATTGCAGTCCTGATTGGTGGTTCCTCGGGGAGGAGGAGCCCTGCTGAGACAGGGCTTGAGGTGATGGTGGAGTAGCTCTGAAAAGAGCAGCACTTGGACCCTAAAGCTTGGGACAAAGTACTCTCTACTCCATAAGCAGTCATATCATGACAGAAAGATCAAGGGTCAAGTAGTTGGCTGGGAACATGAACAGGCAGCAAAAACGAACTCAGACTCAAACTCAGACTCAAACTCAAACTCTAGACTCCTTTTTTGGTAACAAAGATCAAAACATACAGCCAGAAGAAGTCAACAAAGTCAAAGAGCCTACATCAAAAGCCTCCAAGAAAAATATGAATTGGGCTCAGGCCACGGAAGAGCTCAAAAAGGACTTGGAAAAGCAAGTAAGAGAAGTAGAGGAAAAATTGGGAAGAGAAATGAGAGTGATGTGAGAAAACCATAAAAAACAAGTCAATG
>JAQQSZ010017140.1:0-10865 GCA_028646595.1 Phalanger gymnotis
CATAGAGTCATTAGCTTCCACTTCCTTAACTCTAATTTTTCATGAGTTACTGTCTTCATTTTGCTTTTGAGTCTCCTTTTCCAGTTGGCTGATATTACCTCTCAGGGTGTCATTTTCCCTATTTAGATTCTGAATCTCCATGGCCATTTCGCCAATCTTATTCTTTAGGGACTTGATTTTGTCAGTGGATTTTTTTTTCCATTTTTTCCATTTTTTTCCATTTTTTCTTTTACCTCCCTAATTTGGTTTTTAAAATCCTCCTTTACCTCTTCCAGTGATGTTTTTTGGGCTGGATACAAGTTCACATTACCTTCTAAGGTATCAGATGTGGGTATAATGTCATTGTTATTCACTTCCAAATTGGTATTTTGATCCTGCCTGTCTCTATAAAAAGAATCAATGGTCCTCAGTTTTTTTGTGTTCCTCATGTTAGTTAGCCTTTTCCTGGCTTTACAATAAATTTCTGCTTTTGGGGCGCAGGGCTCACTGTCCCAGTTTTCTTATTCTGGGGATTGTGAGTCTCTTTGTTGGCTTTGTGAATTGCAGCCTTCAGTTTCCTGAGGTGTGTGGGAGGGGGTCTGGCTGCCCAAAATTTCCTCTTCCCCTGGGGTTGTTTTCCAGCACTACTGCTCTTCAGCAATGGTCTCAGCTCTTTGTTGTTTGAGCTGGGTGTGTGGCACTTCCCCTGGGGGAGCAAGAGTATGTCTGGGCTCCTGGAGTTAAACCCTGCTGGCTCTGCCCCTCTGGGACTCAGGTATTCCCATTACTTAGCCACTGAAGCCCCACTTCTGTCTCCTCTATTCTAGTGTTTTTGTTTTTGTTTTGTTTTTGTTTTTGTTTTCCCCAGAGGAATTCTCTGGGTGGGGAGGGGAGGGATTAGAGCCATTTACCTGGCCATTTTGTCTCCCAGAAGTTCAAGTAGTGTTTGAAACTTTTGGGCTGCAAACCTCAGGAGCTGATATCTCACGGTCGGTGGTGTTGTGCTGCCTCTCATCGCTTCCACATAGTGCCGTCCTGTGTTGGGAGGCCTGGGGATCTCCACCGGTTTCAGGCACCCGGCTTTCTCCCAGTGTGTCTCCCGCATAGGTTTCCCGGCCAGCCACTTCCGCTTTGGTCTTATCTGGAGTGGGTAGCGCCTTCCTAGCCTACAAATTCGTTCCTTCGGCCTTTCAGACTCTCCTGGCTGGAAATTCTCCCCACTCAGACTGCTCACAGTTTCTAACTCTCTCAAATCTGCTCAAATTCACTTTTTTATAGGAATCTGACAGAACTTGTGAGAGAGCTCCAGTAAGAGGCTGTTTTCATGCAGCCATCTTGGCTCTGCCCCCTGATCTTCATATTTTGAGAGTATAACATAATGAAAAAATTAAAAAAGACAAAAATGAAGAAGAAGTTTTTCTTTTTTTAATTTAAAAAGTTTAGCCATGTCTTTAAACCACGGAGATATAAACATAAAATCTCTAAATGGCCCTTTGATGCAGGTGGACTTTTTGAATGTGAGTCTTTATTTCTCCTTTCAATGGCATATTGCCTTATAGGGGACATCAGTACTGTACATTTTACACTAAGAAGTTCATTCAAAACATTTAAGAAGTGTTTACTATACTTAAGGCACAGTGCCAGAGGCAGGGTGGTCCAAAGACTAAATTAAAAACATTCTTAGCCTTCAAGGAGCTTATATATCCCTTTATTTAGTAAACATTTTTAGAATGCACCAAAATGTGCCTTCCTTTGTTCTAGAAGTTTAAATTAAACCCTGAACCTGCTCTTATGGAGCTTTCAAGAGTCTTAAGAGGATTTTTTTAAATACACAATTAAACATAATGCAGATACCAGGACCATGTGCATATGTAATCATTTTAAAGACAATGTTTTTAGATGAGATAAATAACTGGAAACTGACAATGAGATGCAACTTCTTGAAGGGACTAGCTTTAGATCTGATTTATGGAGATTGAGTAAGATTTTGATGGACTGTGACTAGGCATGGAAATGTGTTAAGATCTCTTCTAGGCACTGAGAAAGTTGTAAGCATAGGTATAATTGTAAGAAAGACTGGTACTCATGAAGAATAGCACTGTTTTCTACTGGTTGCTTTTTAGATGAGAGAGACACACACACACACACAAAGAGAGAGAGAGAGAGAGAGTTCTTGACCTGTCATCAAGCAACTGTTATGCTTCAATATTCCTCTTGAACAAGTACCTCAATATGGTTGCCCAATCTGGAAGAAATATTTATCAAATGATCCCTTTTGCAACTCAAATAGAATATAAAAATTATGTGGTGGTACTTTTCAAGAGTTCCACATAATAGGGGCACCTACGTAGTGCAGTGAATAGAGCCCTGGCCCTGGAGTCAGGAGGACCTGAGTTCAAATCCAGCCTCAGACACTTGACACACGTACTAGCTGTGTGACCTTGGGCAAGTCACTTAACCCCAATTGCCCTGCCAAAAAACAAAACAAAACAAAAAATACATTTCCACATAATAATAACTCATTTATAGATATCTCTGGGTATTACAAAATACCTTCCTTACAGACACACTGTGCAGTGTATAGAGTCTGTTATATTTCTTTTTTTTGGAGGGGTAAGGCAGGGCAATTGGGGTTAAGTGACTTGCCCAAGGTCACACAGCTAGTACGTGTGTCGAGTGTCTGAGGTCGGATTTGAAATCAGGTCCTCCTGACTTCAGGACAGGTGCTCTATTCTCTGTGCCACCTAGCTGCCCCTAGAGTCTGTTATATTTACTACTTTTTTCCAGGACAAGGATTGTAGCTCTAGATACAGCCTTGCTAAGCCTGGAGCAAGCATATCTGGATACACTTGGAAGGATTGTCTCACCCCTCCCCACTTTAAATCTAGGATTGCAGTGAATCCCTAAATCATCACTGCTGCCCTTGGCGCAGGTAAAAGAGGGGCTAAGAGTTATCTAACATCCTTTTCCTTCTTTGAGGGAATGGGGGGTGGGGTGGTGGTGAAGCTTAGAGTTCTAAATGTTAGAGTTGGACAACATTCAATGAAAGTTTACAAAATTATGATCTACTCAAATATGTACTATAAAAATTAAACAGGAGATGAAAATAGTGTGACAATTAAGAAAAGGTCCCTCCAAAAGGAAAGATTAAATTCACCATTACAAAGGAATGGTGAATTTATAGATAAGGAGAATGATGGTAACAGAATTTAAGTAATCTGTCCATGGGTTCAGACCACTGGTCATTCATTGTGTTATCTGATGTAAGAAGACAGGTCAACTGAGGAAGTCCAATGTTTGCATTCTGCACCTTAATCATGACATGGTTAAGATACTTGTGCAACACTGTTAAATTAGTTAGTATTTTTTTCTTTTTTATTGATATTCTTATATTATTTCTTAAAACAGCCTCCCAATTTTTTAAAGTTGGTTAAGAAAACTTTCAAAACATTTCAATAACACTTTGCCTGAAAATATTGAATTTAGAGTATGTTGCAAAATAGGCTCTTGAATCAGTGTTTTTGATAATTTGCCAAAGGAATAAAGTACACAATTCTTTCATATACAATGCTGACCTATTTTAAATATAATTTTATGACTCAGGATTTATGGTTTTTAAAAAAATCTGTTATTTGGTACATGTTTCAAACCTTGGAGATATTCACGATTTTCTGTTGTCCAACATATTTGTTCTAAATTTTCCGAATTGATATGTTTTCTGCACATTTTCACATTTTCAATATTTAAGAAATGATCATACTAGTGAGGTGAGTCATTGAAAAGTACTGAAGTGTCTTTTGAGCCTTGAAAGGAAGATTAAATTATTTTGAATGTAAATTGAAGCTTAAGTGGATTTTTATTCTATTCTAGCTCTTTGAAAACTGGTAATTCATATATAAAATAGAGTATAATTTTCTACATTATTCTGATTAACCAAAATGGGCATAATGTAAAGTGTATTGCTGGAATCAAGGGACCTGGATCAAAGATCCAGTTCTACTGATTAGTGACTTTTTGATCTTGATCAATTCCCTTAATGTTTCTGTGACTTTCTTCATTTATAAAATATGGTAGTTGAACTAAACATTAAAAATATGGTAGTTGAACTAAACAATCTCTAAAGTTCTGTCCTGCTCTTAATTTTATAATGCCGATGATACCATTATTCAATTAAGCGGAAATGTTATAGCTGGATAACATGCATTGGATACGACTATGAATAAGTCAGCTTAATCTCTCAAACCTAATTTCCTTTCTGTAAAATGATGATATTTTTAATACCTAACATCCAGGGTTGTTGCATAGAATGTATTTTATAAATTTTAAAACACTTTGTAAATGGACTATGTGTACTTTTTTCCCACTTTCCCTCAGATGTCAGAAGTAGGTGTGATGAATGAAAACAATAATGGGTGAAATGGCAAGCAAAGTTGGACTTTTTTCTTTTTTTCTTTTGGAGTGCTTCTCAGTGCTACGGTAATCAAGTGCTTTTAATTGAGTCTTGCCTTTGTTTGAATCAAGAATCTTTGATTGAATCAAGAGTCTTTGGTGACCTGCTTAAATCACAAGAAAATCTAAGTCATGTGAGTTTGAGTCACATGGTTGTGACACCCTCTGACACTAAGCGTGTATGTGTGTGTGTGTGTATACACTCTCTGATCCTGAGTATATACATATATACATATATATATATATACAAAGATACATACATATATGTATACACACACGCATATATATATATATGTATATATATATATATATATATATATATGTATTTATATTCTGAGGTTAGCATTTTGCTTGGGGGCTCACTCAACGGATGAGTGTTCATGTGGTTTGGCCAAAGGAGACTCTAAGTACGTGTTGGGGAGCACCCCCAGTTTTGAGAACCCTCTTTCTCTCTCTCTCTCCCTCTCTCTCTCTCTCTTTCTCTCTCTCTCTCTCTCTCTCTGTCGCAAGTATGTATGTATTGCTGTAGATAGACAAGTAGAAGCTCTGTCTGCTGATTTGTGTTATTTGCTCTGTTTATATAATTTCTGCTTGTAATTTCTGTTTGTGTTTTCTCTGAAGTTCAAGGTGCTGACTTTTACCTCTGAACTAAGTGAATGATATGTAAATGCTTAATTAAGGTGAGATCGTAAACCTGTTAAGGTTGCTTTCCTTAGAAAAAGCAGATTAAAGATCAAAGATCACCTGTGCTAGCATCCTTCATGTGTGCTGGTGTTGTTGATCTTATACCTCCATAGCAGCTGCTAAAACCATTGGTGTTAAAATTGATGACCCACAGCCAAAGATTTTCCTTCATTTAGACTGGGTTCCATCTTGGGAAAGGAGCCTCAAAATTATTTTCTTTGGTACATGTCTCTATCTTCTGATAATTCCTCAGCGATATCAGAACATAGTAGGGGCTCAGGTGAGGTGGGGCTCCTTGGGAAAGCTCATTTGTAAGTAGGCCCAAAGCCCCTACTTACTAGGTACTAAGCTGATTTGGGTGTGAAGACCTCAGGGCCCTAAGGGGAGTTGCTTACACCAGAGCCAATGGTATGTGCACTGAATTCTAAGTTCACATCAATTAAAAATTCAGCCCATCAGAGGCCTGAGTTCCAGCCAATCAGACACAGGCTAGGACTGTATATAAGGAGATCCCAGAGTGTGAGAGAACCAGAATTGAAGATGGATAAAATGGAAGAGAAACAGAACTGAAGTGAAACAAAATTGAAAAGCAGACATCAATATATTAAAGCAGCAGACATTAAGAAGGCACTGAAGAGCAGACATTGAGAGGCAAATTTATAATTGATATCTGAAAAAAAAATTCTTTCCAAGAATTGGAGCTAAAGAAGTATTCCAGCAAATAATGAATGATCATGACCATTTGTCAAGTGTGGCTGAAGTAGTGATATGTGTTTTTATGTTACATTAGTTAGGTTTGTTCTTTTACAATTCTGAAATTCTGTGATACTATACTCCATTATCATAATTTCTATAGGAACTCAACATTATATGCATTTATACATATACGTACATATGTATAGACATATATAACATACAAAGCCAAGATAATTCATATATTGGAACTGTATATTCCACATTCATGTTGTTATGTATCATAAGAAAATGTTATTAATTTTCTGAATCCATTAAGATGCTATTACTTTTTAAACAGCAGAAATGAAAAATTCATCTTCTAGGTAGTAATATATAAGGGGTTAATGCACAGTCACAGTATCAGGCAAGAACATCTTGCCATAAAAATCTCCTTTTCCTTTAAAAACCTAGGTTGCTAGAATGACATTAGATGATGAATATTTCAAAGATTTGATAGAACTGATTTTTATTTTTGCTATAATAGATATTCTTTCACTTAGGTAGTCATTCAGTTTTCATCTTTTAAAATTCACTGTGAAATGTGAAATTATTATGATAAGGATGGCCCTTTTAAAAAGCTTTTAATGAAGAAGTTTAGCTCAATTATATATGATTTTAACTCCTGGAAGATCTGTCTCCTCAGAATAATCAAATCCTAGGGATCGCAAAGACTATCTTATCCTTCCACTTCTCTGTTGAGAAAATTAATCTAACTGCACCTTAACAAATTGCTGTGTTTTTCCCATTCTTAAAGGTCTCCAGGAAACAACAACCTATTCCTGGATCTTTGTACTATAATTATGAGAAAAGCTTTTATTACAGAAACCTTAAATCTGCCCTCATAGTTTGAACCCAATTTTTCTTAATCTTATTGCAGTATAGTTGGAAGATTTAGTCATTATCTTCGATCTTCATGTACATGAAGTCATGACTCAGCCTCCTAAATCAGTTTTCTTTTTCCCATTATTTTCAGCCCTTGGTCTTTTCAACTGTATTTGCCAACCTCTGAGTCATCTTTGTTGGTCTTTTAAAGATTCTCCCCATGTTTATCATATATCACAAATTATGGCCACATTCCAGGGATAAGGTAAGTCTTTTATCAATATGAATGCTTTGGCAGGGTTACCTCATATTTCTCATAACTCATTTGTCCTTTTAATTAGAAAATTCATTTTCTGTTTACTTTCTTCCTTTACCAGACCATTAGGATAACATTGCAATGCTAGTCATTCTCCACTTGGTAATTAATTCACTTTCTTTACTAGATCAATAAATGTGGGAAGTAGTTACCATTTATTTCCATAGTCATTCTTACCAACCAAGTACTGATTAATTTTCTTAATATGGTGTATATTATTTATAGAGGTAGCATCTTATGCCAAACTAGGTACTGGACTTCTAGTCAACAAGACCGAAAATCAAATCCTACACTTGATGCTTCATAGACTCTGATATTGGGACAATCATTCAAATTTCTCTAGAGCTTGGTCTCCATATTTCTAAAATGGAAATTATAATTAAAGTACTTACCTCATAAGGTTCTTAGGTTAATATGAGATAAAATATTATAGTGCTTTGTGAATTTTTTTTTCTTCTTAAGTTTTATTGATGCCTTTTTGTTTTGTTCTCATTGCACTTTAATTTCCCCAGATTTTCCCACTCACATTTCAACCTCTTTTGTAACAAAGATTAATAGTTAAGAAAAATTAGTTAACCAAGAGAAACTCAGAATCTAACAGAGTATATCATATTCCATCCCTTCATTGGCTTCCTCTCTCAGTTAAGAGGTGGAGAGTCTTAATCTAAGATCAGTACTGCTCATTTTAATTAACTGCAATTGAAATGCCTTTTAGTTTTACTTTCATATACATGATTATAGCTACCTTCTGTATTGTTCGCCAGTTTTACCTACTTAGCTCCCAAATTAATTCATACGTTTTTCCCCTGAATTCTTCATGGTTTTTTTTTTTATGGTGCAATGTTATTTCATTTTGAATGCATACCACAACTTACTCAGTTATTTCCCAATTAAAGAGTACACGCTTTGTTTATAGTTTTTTTTTTGCCAGCATTAAGAAATACTGTTATGAATGTTTTAGTACAAAAGAGAATTTTAATCCTGTCTTTTCTTGGGAGTATATGCCTAGCACTGGGAGGGCTGGCTAAATAAAGATATGAATCTTTCCTTGCATTATTCTCAGTTTTATTGTTGTTTTTCCAGAGTGTTGAAATCAACTCAGCTCTCCTGACAGGATCAACTAAGGGATCTTTATTGTATACTGAATTGTATTTCAGTGTATGAACCACTTTGAGATTGTTTTAGAAAGAAACAGACAGATTAATATAGAGACATTGATAGATAGATGATAGGCAGACAGACAGTAACATGATAGAGACATAAACAAGCAGACAGAGACACAGACAGATAGATGATAGATTCATACATAGAGATATAGATAGACAAATACATGGATAGATATACACTGTTATAGAAACATAGATAGATATATAAAAATGTATAATACTACACTGTAACCACATTGTTAATTTTATTATGTCTGTGATTTTATCAATATAAGAAGGTCCATATAAAAACATCTTCAATGAGTTTAGATGAACATGCTCTCTTACGTTGTAGTTTGAGTGAACTCCCTGCCAATACTAGGTTACGTGTGGAGGTTCACAGTCAGTATATGTCAAAGTCAAAGATGAAACCCAGGTCTTGTCAATTTCAAGGTCAGTTCCTCATTTCAATCTGCCATGGTGACTCATATATTCTCTCTACATGCCTATATATCTCTTTATATCAAAGTTTATTTTTTACAACTTAACATTATTTTTTCCAATTACATAGACCTGTAGTTTTCAATATTAATTTTTCTGAGTGTAAATTCCAAATTCTTCGCCCTCCTTACATCCTCTCCCTTCTCCCCAAGAAAACAAATTATCTGATACAAGTTATAATGTATAATCATGTTAAACATATTTCCATGTTAGTCATGTTGTGAAGAAGAATCAAAACAAAATGGGAAAAACATGAGAAAGGAAAAAAAAAAAAGTGAAAATAGTATGCTTCAATCTGCATCCAGAATCCATAGTTTTTTTTCTTCTCTTTGAATGTGGATAATATTTTCCGTCTGTAATATCAATTAAGTTGGGACTTTCTTACTGTTTTAAAATGATTAATTAAGTGTCTTTGACTGAGTCTTACTAGGTGCTAAGTCACAGGCCCAAACCCATATTAGGAGCTAAAGCTATGTGGATGTGAATTGGTAACTAAGGTGGAGCCCCAGGTGGGGTAACTAAGGGAGCCCTGATTAGATCTTTGCTCCTAAGTTTGCCCTAAACCTCTAATTACTAGGTGCTAAGCCTATGTGGGTGTGAAGCTTCCAGGGTGCTAAGGGGAGGTGCTAACTCCAGAGCCAATCATAGGAGCCTAAGTTCTGGTCATTCAGATAACGTTTGATAACGTCTGAAACTGTATAACAAAGGGAAGACAGAGCAATTTGCTTAGGGCTTTCACTCTTAGTGGCATGCTGATGTGGAGACTCTGGGAAGCTGTAGCTAAGAGCCCTCCAGCTTGTAAACCTGGAAGCTGGGACTTTGTTAAACTCTGGTAACTATGTGTTCGGATTTGAAACAGACAAGATCTATCTGTTGATGTTTGTAATTTGTTTGTATTTGGTCTGAAGTTCAGGGTGCTGGCTTTTTCCCCAGAACTAAGTGAATGATGTCTGTATGCTGGATTAAAGTAAGCTTGTTGTTAACCCCTTAATGTTGCTTTCCTTAGTAAAGCCGATCAAAAGAACATATGCTGGCAGCATTCTTGTTGTTGGGCTTGTGTTAGTTTTTCACCCCCACAGCAGCTACTAGCTGGATTGTTGAAACACTATCATAAGTCTTTTGGATTGTCTTGGATTGTTGTATTGATGAGAAGAGCTAAGCCTATCATAGTTGATCATTGTGCAATGTTGCTGTTACTTCGTACAATATTCTCTGGGTTCTGCTTACTTTACTTACAATCCAGGTTTTTTTTTGAATCCATCTGTTCATCATTTCTTATAGCACAATAGCATTTCATTGCATTTATATAACCACAACTTGTCCAGCCATTCCCCAGCTGATGGTCATCATCATAATTTCCAATTCTTTGCCACCACAAATAAAGCCTTTATAAATGTTTTTGTACATATGGATTTTTTCCTCTTCTTTTTATGATCACTCTGAGGTACATATCTAAGAGTGGCATTGCTGGATGGAAGGGTATGCACAGTTTTATAGCCCTTTGGGTACAGTTCCAAATTGTTTTCCACAATGGTTGGATCAGTTCACAACTCCACCAAGAATCCATTAATGTTCCAATTTTCCCACATCTTCTCCAATATTATTTTTTTCTTTTCTGTCATATTAACCAATCTGATAGGTGCTTTGTAAATTTTAAAATAGCTTTAAAATATGCTATATTTTTATTATTCCATTATTTCATTCTGATAAAATCTGTAAATAATGCTAGAAACTATAACATTACTATGGTACATTCTGACTCCTACATATTTATTCAGTGCTTTCTCTGCCTACTCTCTCATTCTACTTCAGAGAGATTTGACAACTCATTGTTCCCTTCATTCTCACCTGCTTGCTTTTTGGTTTGCTATTCTTTTCACTTAGAATTGCCTTTCTATATGCTATACATACCATATACTAGCAATTCATTAAGGACCAGAATAATTCTCATCTCCACAATGAAGTGTCCCCTGAAGAGTACAACACATATTTATTTTGTTGTCCTCTGATATCCAATGAAAGGCAGCTTGGCATAGTATATACATGGCTGGCATCAAGAAGGCCTGAGTTCAATTTCAGTGCTTGACCCATATAGTTGTGTGACTCTGGACAAGTCATTTAACCTTTTGTTACCCTAGATAATTGTAAGGGGCTCTTGAGAGCCTGATGAGATTGGGAGTTGAGTCCCAAGGACAGTCCCATGGGAAATAGGAATTATGTGAGGCTACACAGTC
>JAQQSZ010017141.1:0-10865 GCA_028646595.1 Phalanger gymnotis
GTTAGGAAGAAGCAAAACATAATTAGTCTTTCACAACATGAGTATTGTGGAAGGGTTATACATAATGATACGCATGTGGCCCATGTTGAATTGCTTGACTTCTTAGGGAGGGTGGATGGGAAGGGAAGAGGGGAGAGAATTTGGAACTCAAGGTTTTAAAAAAATAGATGTTCAAAAGTAAAAAAGTTTAGTTTTTTTTTCATGCAACTAGAAAATAAGATGCACAGGCAATGGGGCATAGAGATTTATCTTACCCTATAAGAAAGGAAGGGAAAGGGGGAAGGGAGGGGAATGGGGTGGTGGAGGGGAGGGCAGACTGGGGAACAGGGCAACCAGAGTGTATGCCATCTTGGAGGGGAGGGTGGAAATGGGGAGAAAATTTGTAATTCAAACGCCTGTGAAAATCAATGCTGAAAATTAAACATATTTTTTAAAAAAAGATTAAAAAAAAGATCTATCTTTGCTTTTGCTTTGTCTGAGATTAGGATTGCTACCCCTAGTTTTTTTTTTTTTACTTTAGCTGAAGCACAATATAGTCTACTCCATCCTTTTACCTTTACTCTGTGTGTATCCCCCTGTTTCAAAAGTGTTTCTTGTAAACAACATATTGTAGGATTATGGTTTTTAATCCATTCCGCTATGCACCTACGTTTTAGGGCAGAGTTCATCCCATTCACATTCACAGTTATGATTACTATCTGTGCCTTTTTCTCCATCCTATTTTCCCCTCATTTATGCTTTTATCTCTCCCTTCTCCCTTCCACTCCTCAAAGAGTTTTGCTTTTGACCACAGTCTTCCTCAGTTTACCCTCCCTCTTGATTCCCCTCCTTTGTCTTACCCTTTTCCCCTTGGTACTTCTCCCTTCCCTTCTGACCCCCTCCCTTTTCTTTCCCCTTTGCCCTCCTACTGCCTGTAGGACAAGTTTGAGTTCTATACTTATCAGAGTATGTTATTCCTTTCTTGAACCAAATCTCATGAGAGTAAGATCAAGTACTGCTCTTCTCCCTCCCTTCCTTCACTCTACTATGTTTTTGTGCCTCTTCATGTGATGTAATTTACCCTTTTCTACTCCCTACATCTTCTCCCAGAACCATTCCTTTACATCGCTTAATTTTGTTTTTTAATCTTTATATCAGTTATTTTATACCGATGCCCTCAGTCTATGTATATCCCTTTCAATTGTCATAATAACTGTACTATTCTCAAGATTGACATATATGTATATATATAATATATATAAAACAATATAATCCTATATAAGGATGTAAATGATTTGCCCTTATTGATTAACAAGGGTTTCCCCCATTTGTCTTTTTATGTCTCTCTTGAGTTTTGTATTCGAAGATCAAATTTTCCATTGAGCTCTGGCCTTTTCATCAGAAAGGTCTGGAATTCCCTTATTTCATTGAATGTCCATCTCTTTGCCTGAAAAATTATGCTCAATTTTTTCTGGGCAGTTGATCCTTGGTTGTAATCCAAGCTCCTTTGCCTTTTGGAATGTCGTATTCCAATTTCTCCCATCCTTTAATGTAGAAGCTGCAAGATCCTGCATGATCCTGCCTGTAGTTCCACGATATTTGAATTGTTTCTTTCTGGCTGCTTGCAGTATTTTCTCCTTGACCTGATAAATCTGGAATTTGGCTATAATATTTCTTGGAGTTTTCAATTTGTGATCTCTTTCAGGGGGTGAATGGGGGATTCTTTCGATGACTATTTTACCCTCTGGTTCTAGGACTTTGTGGCAATTATCCTTGATTTCTTGGAAGATACTGTCCAGGCTCTTTTTATCGTCATGACTTTCTTGTAGATCAAGAATTCTTAGATTGTCTCTCCTGGATCTATTTTCCAGGTCACTTTTTTTTTTCTAAACAGATATTTCACATTTTCTCCTATTTTTTTCATTCTTTAGATTTTGTTTGACTGATTCTTGATGCCTCATAGAGTCATTAGCTTCTACTTGTTCAATTCTAATTTTTAATGAATTGTAATCTTCATTTTGCTTGAGTCTCTTTTTCCATTTGGTTAATTTTACTTTTCAGGGCATCATTCTCTCTAATGAGATTCTGAATCTCCTTAGCCATTTCGCCAATTTTACTTTTTAAAGATTTGCTCTCATCAGTGAATTTTTTTTCCATTTTTTGTTTTACCTATCTAATTTGGTTTTTAAAATCCTCCTTGAGCTCTTCCAGGAATGCTTTTTGGGCCTGAGACCAGTTCACATTCCCTTTTGAGGTTTTACATGTGGGTATATTGTCCATGCTGTCCTCTTCCGAATTGGTGTTTTGATCTTCCCTGTCTCCATAGAAAGAAGCACTGGTCTTCGGTTTTCTCGAGTGCTTCTTCATGTTGGTTAACTTTTTCCTGGCTTTAAAGTGGATTTCTTCTTCTGGCGCTCAGGAGGCTCTGTCCCAGGCTTTTTCTTCTGGGAATTGTGGGCCTAGTTACTCACTTTGTGTGCTATGGCCTCTGGTTTCATGAGATGGGGGGGGTGGTTTGGCTGCTGAAAGTCTCCCCTTCCCCTAGTGCTTCTCTAGAGTATAGGTGGTCTCAGCCGTTGTCTGTCCTGGTGTCTGCCACTTCCCCTGGCTGTGCGAAGGCACTTCTGGGTTCCTGGTGTTGACCCTTGCTGGCTCCACTCCCTTGAAGCTGAGGAATTCCTACTGTTTGGAAACCCAAGGGTTTCCTTGGAGAAAGTATCATCTGGGTGAGGAAGGGAGGGCTTAGAGCCATTTTACCTGGTCATCATGGCTCCCAGAAGTTCAAGAAGGAAAGTTTCAGACCTTTAGACTGTGGGCTACAAGCCTCAGGAGTAGTTGTTCTCCCAGCTGCAGGCACTGCCCTGCTGCCTCCTGTAGCTCCAACAGACTCCTGTCCTGGGCTGGGGGTTTGGAGATCACCACCAGTTTTGTGCACCCAGCATTCTGCTAGCCTGGATTGCTGGTTGGGTTCTGCAGCTACTTCGGTTTTGGTGTGGTCTGGTGCAGCTCTGTGCACCAGGTGCTCTCCCAGCTTACAGATTTGTCCTGTTGACCCTATGGACTCTCCTGGCTTGGAAATTTGCCACACTCAGTCTACTAGTGGCTTCTAACTCTCGAATCTGCTGAGATTCACCTTTTTAGAGGTATCTGACAGAATTTGTGAGAGAGCTCCAGCAAGACACTGTTTTCATGTGGCCATCTTGGCTCTACCCCCTCTTTTACTTGACTTTCGAAATCTTTTTTGAGCTCTTCCATGGCCTGTGACCAATTCATATTTTTTTTTTGGAGGCTTTTGATGTAGGATCTTTGACTTCGTTGTCTTCTTCTGGCTGCATGTTTTGATCTTCTTTGTCATTAAAGTGAGATTCTATAGTTTGAGTTTTTTATGCTGTCTGCTCATTTTCCCATCCAATTACTCGACTTTCGAGCTCTTCATCAAGGTATGGCTCTGCTTCCGGAGTGGAGAGTGCTCTGTCTCAAGCTTCAGGGGTTTTGTGCAGCTGTTTTCCAAGCTAGTTGTAGGCACTTGTAAATTTTCAGCTTTTCTGAGGTGGTATGATCCAAGGAGAAGTGTTTACTCCTCTACTGGCCTGTGCTGTGGTCTGTGAGTGAGCTCAAGCACTCTTTTCTGCCTCGGAACTGCCAGGAGGACTCTCTCTTCACTATCACCACAAACTCTGCCACACCAGCACTCCTCCTCACCCCAAGACTTCCAACTAGGACTGTGACACAGATTCAAGCAGGGCAAAGCAAGAGAATCCTGCCTCAGTGCCAGCAGAGATCCCTGCAGTCCTGCTCTGATCAGCTGCTTGATTTCCCCATAGTGTATGTGGGCCTGGAGCTCTGGAAGCAGCAGCAGCTGCTGCTCTGGCCTCCTCTGCTGCCTCAGAGCTGAGGCCAGACCATACCCTTCTCTCACCCAGGTCCAATAGAGTTTTCCCACTGACCTGCTGAGTTGTCTTCGGTGTTTGTATATTGAGGAGTCTGGAAACCTCTACAGCTCAGTGATTAAGTGCCCTGAGGCCTGCTCTGCCTGTCTGCTCTGGCCTGGTCTGTGCCAGTGTGGCTCAAGCTGTGCTGTGCTCTGCTACCAGTACCATGAAACGGACCCTTCCGAGTGACCATCCAGGCTGTCTTGGGCTGGAGACTTGTTTCACTCTGTCGTTCTGTGGCTTCCATAGCTCTAGAATTTGTTTGGACTCATTTTTTACAGGTGTTTGGAGGGATTTGGGGGAGAGCTCAAGCAAGTCCCTGCTTTTACTCTGCCATCTTGGCTCCACCTCTGATAATTTCTTGAAAGATGATGTCTAGGCTCTTTTTCTGATCATGGCTTTCAAGTAGTCCAATAATTTTAAAATGATCTCTCCTGGATTTATTTTCCAGGTCAGTTGTTCTTCCAATGAGATATTTCACATTGTCTTCTATTTTTTCATTGTTTTTTTTTTAAATAATTTCTCGATTTCTCATAGAATCATTAGCTCCATTCTAATTTTAAAGGAATTATTTTCTTCAGTGAGCTTTTGGACCTCCTTTTCCATTTGGCCAATTCTGCTTTTTAAGGCATTCTCCTCACTGGTTTTTTTAGACCTCTTTTGCCATTTGGTCTAGTCTATTTGTTAAGGTGTTATTTTCTTCAGTGTGTGTGTGTGTGTGTGTGTGTGTGTGTGTGTGTGTGTGTGTGTGTGTCTTCTTTAGCAAGCTGTTGGCTTGTTTTTCATGATTTTCTTACATCAATTTCATTTCTCTTCCCAATTTTTCTTCTACTTCTCTTGCTTGCTTTTCAAAATCCTTTTTTGAGCTCTTCTGTGGCCTGAGAACAATTCATATTTTTCTTGGAGGCTTTGGATGTAGGACGTTTGACTTTGTCTTCTGAGTGTGTGTTTTGATCTTTCTTGACACCAAAGTAAATTTTGATAGTCTGAGTTTTTTTCCATTGTTTATTCATTTCCCCAGCCTATTACTTGACTTTTTAAACTCCTTGTTAAAGTAGGACTCTGCTTACAGAGTGGAGTGTGAACTGTCAAGTTTCAGGGGTTTGTGCAGCTTTTTTCAGAGATATTGTTAGAGACCTGTAAATTTACAGTTCTTCCAGTGTGGTAAGATCTAAGTAGAGGTGTTTACTCCTCCTCTGGCCTGTGCTCTGGTCTATAAGTGACCACAAGTACTCTTTTCTGCCCTGGAACTGTGAGGAGGGTCCCCTTTTCACTCCTGTCACAAGTTCTGCTATGCTGGTACTCCTCCTCTCCCCAGGACTGCCACCCAGGACTGTGACCCACATCCATATATGGGCAATGCAATAGAGTCTTGCCTCAGTGCTAGCAAAGAGACCCTTGCAATCTTCTAATCAGTTGTTCAATCCCCTTACCATCTATGGGCTGAGAACTCCGACCTCTGCCACCACCACAGCTGCCATCCTGGGGCTGTGCTGGGGCCACAGCTAAACTGTGCTCCTCTCTTACTCAGATCCGACAGACCTTTCTTACTTACCTTCTAAGTAGTCTTTGGCATCTTTGGGCTGAGAAGTCTGGAAACTGCCACAGCTGCTAGTGATTCAGTTCTCTGAGCTCTGCTCCAGATTTGCTGGGGGCCTGTTCTGTGGTGGCATGGCCTGAGCTGCACTATGCTCTTCTCTCAGCCTGGTGCCATAGACCTTTCCTGTTGATCTTCCAGGTTGACTTAGGCTGGAAATTTGTTTCACTCTGCCTTTTTGTGGGTTCTGCTGTTCCAGAATTTGTTTAGAGTCATTTATTATAAGTATTTGAGGGGTTTGGGGAGAGCTCAGGTGAGCCCCATGCCTTTACTCTGCCATCTTGGCTCCACCTAGAAGTCCTCTATTTCATTAAAGAAGCATTTACCCCCTCTCTACTGGCCCTGAAATTAAAATGTGGATAACAGTTGTGGCTGATAGGTAGATAGATTCAGGATTGCACTCAATTTTGCTAGATAGGTTTTTGTTGGTTGTAAGCTTATATCCTTCACTTTCTAGAATATTGTATTCCAAGCTATATATATATATATGTAGTGGTTGGTAAATCTTATGTGATTCTGGCTTTGGATCCTTGGTACTTGAATTGCTTCTTTCTGGCTGTTTGCATTATTTCTTCTTTGATCTGGAAGGTCTAGATTTTGGCTATAATATTTCCGAGAGTTTTCATTTTGGGGTTTCTTTCAGGAGGTGACCAATGGATTCTTTCTATTTCTACTTTGTCCTTTGGCACTGAGAGATCTTGTCAGTTTTCTTTTATGATTTATCTTTTTAAAATTTAATTTTTTCTCTTTTAAAATATTTATTCATTTTGAAACTAAATACAAAAAGTCAAAAAAGAGAACATTTCCATGTACACAGCACATAAGAGGATTCGATAAAAAATCATAACTTTACATTTCTCACTACTTACTTCTTTAAAAATTATTTGATAAATACTATACATCATTTTCTAGCTACTCTGCTTTTGTGTGTTTCCTTCTAATTTTTTTCTCTGCTGTGCAATTTTTGCTTTTTTTGCTCTCTCCTTCCTCATCCCACCCTAAAGAAGGCTACCATTAGACACTAACGCATATACACAAAAGCATACTATACATATTTCTATTTATCAGTTCTTTCTCTGGATGTAGATTGCATCTCCTTCACAGGTCCTTTGTAGTTGATCTTTAAATGTTTGGTGGAATTCAGATGCAAATCCATTGGATACTTGTTTTTAGGAAGCACATTTATGGCTTGTTCAATTTCTTTGTCTAAAATAGGTTTATTTAGATTTTCTATTTCCTCTTCTGTTAAGCTAAACAGTGTATATCTTATAAATATTCTTCCATTTCCCATTGTTAAATTTATTGGCATATAATTGGGCAAAATAACTCCTTATAATTACTTTCATTTAATCTTCACTACTGGTATAGTCACCATTTTCATTTTTAATACTAGTGATTTGGTTTTCTTCTCTTTCTTTTTTAAATCATTAAATAATAGTTAATCTATTTTTTCATAAAATCAACTTATAGTTTTATTTATTAATTCAATAGTTAAAAACCCTCAATTTTATTAATCTCACTTTCAATTTTTAAGATTTCTAATTTGGTATTTGAGGATTTTAAATTTATTATTTTTCTAGTTTTGTAATTGCATACCCAATTCATTGGTTTACTCTTTCTCTATTCTATTTACTTAAGTACTTACAGATATAAATTTTCCTCCGATTACTGCTTTTGTTACACCCACAGGTTTTGATATGTTGTCTCATTATTGTCATTCTCTTTAATGAAATTGTTAATTGTTTCAATCATTTGTTCTTCAATCTATTCATTCTTTAAGATTTGGTTGTTTAGTCTCTAGTTTTAAATCTGTGTTTCCATGGTTCCTTATCAATATAATTTTTGTTACATTGTGATTTAAAAAGAATGCATTTATTATTAATGCTTTTCTGTATTTGACTAAAAAGTTTTTATGCCCTAATACATGGTCAATTTTTGTAAGGGTATGATGTACTGTTGAGAAAAAGGTATATTTCTTTCTAATTGCTTTCAGTTCTTTCCAGATATCTATCATATATAGCTTGTTTAAGAACATATTCACCTCTTTGACTTCTTTCTTAATTATTTTTGGTTAGATTTATTTATTTCTGAGAGGGGAAGGTTAAATCTCTCACTATTATAGTTTTGATATCTATTTCTACCTGTAATTCATTTAATTTTTCCTTTAAAAAATTTAGATGCTATAGCATTTGGTGCATATAGGTTTAGTAGAGATTGTTTCATTTTCTATGGTACCTTTTATCATAATGCAGATTCCTTGTTTATCTCTTTTAAATACATCTATTTTAACTTTAATTTTGTCTTAGATCATAATTTCCACCTCTGCCTTTTCCCCTCAGCTAAAGCATAATAAATTCTACTCCAGACCTTTATTTTAATTGTTTATATCTCTCATTTTTAAATGTGTTTCTTCTAAACAACATATGACAGATTCTAATTTTTAATCCATTTTGCTATCCACTTCTGCTTTCTGATTGAGTTCATCCCATTTATATTCTTTTAAAAATTAATATTTTATTTTCCCCCAATTACAAGTAAAAACAATTCTTTTTTGAAAATATTTTTTATTTAAAGTTACGAGTTCCAAATTCTATCCCTCTCTCCCTCCCCCATCTCTGATATGGTAAGCAGTCAGATATAGGGTATACATGTGCAATTATGTATAATAATTCTATTTTAGTCATTTTGTACAAGACTCAAATAAAAAAATGAAAGAAAGTAAAAAATAGCATGCTTCAGTCTAGATTCAAACATCAGTTCTTTCTCTGGAGGAAGATAGTATCCTTCATCATTAGTCCTTCGGGATTGTCTTAGATCATTGTATTGCTGAAAACAACTAAGTCATTCAAAGAGTAAAAACAATTCTTGACATTCATTTAAAAAAATTTTTGCATCTCAAATTCTCTCCTTTCTTCCCTCCCCACACCTCCCATTGAGAAGACAAACGATTAGATATAGGTTATACATGTATAGTCATGCAAAACATATTTTCATGTTAGTCATGCTATGAAAGAAAACATAGATTAAAAAAAAACAAGAAAAATAAAGGAATAAAGAAAAAGTATGCTTCAATTACATGCAGACTCTATCAGTTCCTTCTCTGGAGATGGATAGGATTTTCTATCATAAGTCCCTCAAAATTGTCTTAGATCATTGTGTTGCTGAGAAGAGATAAATCATTCACAGTTATCATCATACAAAATTGCTATTATTGTATACAATGTCCCCCTGGTTCTTCTTATTTCACTTTGCATCAGTTCCTTAAGGTCTTTTCAGGTTTTTCGGACAGCATCCTGCTCATCATTTCTTATAGAACAATAGTATTCCATCACAATTCTATACAACAACTTGTTGAATCATTCCCCAATTGATGGCCATCCCCTCAATTTCCAAGTTATTGTCATTATGTAAAGAACTGCTATGCATATTTTGTACAGATAGGTCCTTTTCTCCTTTTTTTTTCTGGGATATAGACCTATAGTGATATTGCTTCATCAAAGGGTATGCATGGTTGTGATGTAACAAAAGTCTGAGAGCCATAGTCTCTGGGTAATTAATCATTTTATTAATTGTTAGTGGACAATTAATAAAAGACTCATTTGGCTGACTATCCTAAAGCAAAGACCCCTCATGCAACCCATTCAGTGCTTATGTGCCCTTGGAACAGTGGGTGTTCCTGGGGGCAGAGATCAGCTCTGACTGGTTAAGAAGTAATGAGAGAATGAATATTATAATGAAACATGGACTTATTCTAATGTGGGTCTGGGGGATGTGATTCTGATCAGTCAGTCTTGCTCAAAGCAACTTAGTTATACCGATTGGGTAATCTAAACAATGGGGGAATCCACTTTGACCTAGACCTGTCTGACTAAAACACAATAGACCAGAATCCACCAATTAACCTGAACTAGAATTTTTTTACCTTTTGATCCCATCTGAACTTTCCCTCTTTTGCCCAAGATTTCATCTCATTATCAGTCTTGCACTTCAAAGGCTATCTAAATAGCCTAAAGGGGTTCACTTCTGAATGAGGAAATAAAGGGAAAAATCCTTGATCTCCCCAATAGTAAATGGTTGTTAATATAAGAGAGAAATAATAATTTCTCTCAATGGTTTTTCATAACTCATTGGGCACAGTTCCAAGTTGCTCTCCAGAATGGTTGAATCAGTATACAACTTTGCCAACGGTGTATTACCGTCTCAATTTTCCCACATAGCTTCCGACATTTGTCATTTTCCTTTTCTGTCAAATTAGCCAATCTAATAGGAGTGGGGTGGTGGATTAGAGTTGGTTTAATTTGATTTTCTCTAATCAATAGTGATATAGAGCACTTTTTCATATAACTATAGATAGCTTTGATTACTCTGTCTGAAAACTGCTTATTCATATCCTTTGATCATTTATTAAATGAGGAACAGCTCTTATTTCTATAAATTTGACTCAGTTCTCTATTTCTTTTAAAATTTTTTCCAATTTATTAAATATTTTATTTTTCCCCATTTACATGCAAAACAATTTTAACATTCATTTTTTAAATCTTTGAGCTCCAAATTCTCTCCCTTCCTCCCTTTCCATCCCTTTCATTGAGATTGCAAGCAATTCAATGTAGTTTATATATGTGTAGTCATGCAAAACATTTCCATATTAGTCGTGTTGTGAAAGAAAACACAGACCAAAACAAACTCATGCCTTAAGAAAAATAAAGTAAAAAAGTGTGCTTCAATCTGTATTCAGGCACCTTCATTTCTTTCTCTGTGGATGGATAGCATTTTTGATCTTTGACCTGAAGCAATTACTTGCAATTGGTAAGAGATAGCATCTGGAACAACAAAGGAAATCCTCAAGTTCCTATCACAGAATGAAAAACATTCTATAGGAAAACTAGGTAGCATGAGGAGCTTGTCTCTTGGACACAGAAGACCAACACTTTTCTCTCTCTAATAAGTTGATAAATGCTCCAAACCCTGCATACTAGGGGATGAAGATATTCCTTTGATTGCAGATTTAGAGGTACCAGAGAAGTTTCCTTACCCAGAGAGGACAGGTTCCAGGCATTCTTCAGCATGACCTTCTTGCACAACTCCTTCTGAAGATGGTCCAAGAGGCCCCATTCCTCCTGAATGAAGTCCGCAACAATGTCCTTGAATGTCACCAACTCCTAAAATCATCAAAAGTCATAGGTCATAGAGTTGAAAGACATCTCAGAGTTAAACAGCCCAGTCTTCATCAATTTAAAGGAGGAAACTTGAAGCCCACAGAAGAGATTTGCCCAAAAGTCAGAGTCAACTCTTAAAATCACAGTCATTGGGGGGGCAGAGCCAAGATGGCGGCTGGGAAGCAGTGACTGGCATGAGCT
>JAQQSZ010017142.1:0-10865 GCA_028646595.1 Phalanger gymnotis
AAAAAGTACAAAGGACAAATTATTAATTAATTATCAGACACTAGGACTTCCCCAAGATGAACTGGTTAGTACTTCCTACTGGATAGGTATCTGTGACTGGGGCTGTCCAAGAGGTGGCAGTCTTAAGACTCTTAGAAGGATGTGCTCTTGCAACAATAATTTTCCCTTTAAACTGACTCATAAAAGTGAGCCAACAGATTGCTTTTTTCCCTTTTCAAGAGACCCAGAAATCAGAAAAGTTATCAGAGGACCTGGGTGAGGGGCCAGGGAGGAAGTAGGAGAATGAGAGCTTCTACATGTGTACCATCTAAACTGTGCCCCCTCCGCAATAATAATGACTGCCTTGGGACAGAGGCACATGAGAGCTACTTGCACCTGCCCATGGATTTATAACATAAGAGACCTAAAAATTAATTTTCTCAGGCCAAGACAATGTAGCAGCAGCTGGGTCAGTGAAAAATTGTGTTGAATATTTATGGACTATCATGAGTACTATGTGGGTTTTTTATATTTATGGGCTCTAGGAATCCTTTGTATTTTCTGCATATTCTGTGGGGTAACTAACCTAAAGCCTATCCTGTAACCAGTGTACATTTTTTATTTGTGAGTGCTTGTATAGGACCTGAGAACTGAATTACCTACATTCGTGGAAGCTTAGACACAACCTATAGATAAGCTATGTTGGCAGTGTCCCAGAGTAGGCTCTGGGTAGAGACAAAATGAGTCAAATGGATATTCATCCTTTGGGGATACCCCCAAGATAAATTATATCAGTGTGTGCCCAGAGTTTGAATGGCCATGAGATATGGGTTATATGTGCAAATAATATTAATTTTCACTTATGAAACAAGAAGATGTAAAAGTAATGCAAATAGAAAAAATGACATAGACAATTTCTTTATAAATTTTGTTCTACAGTCTAAATAAAATCAGTCTATCTAAAATATTTGCAGGGAAACAATGAAGACTTTGGCTCCAGACAAGATTTAATAAAGGTGGAAATTTAAGTCAAGTAGATGGTGAATGATTAAACTTTCTTCACTTACCTTATGAACCTCCGTCAGCTTATCTTTTGTTGTGGGTCAAATTCATTTATATTCAAAGCCAGAGAAAATTTTGGGAATTTGAAACCCAGACTTTTGTCAGGACAATGGACTTTGATCTTAGTCCCAGACACAAGGATTAAAAAAAAATTATTCTTGGTCTAAGGACACTATTTTTGGCTTTTGTTAGCTACGTGTAGTATATCATGGGCTCTGGCTATGATTAAAGAGTCTTCCATCTGTCCTTATAAGAGAGAGGTTTTCTACTCATTATATCCTAAAAATGATGCTATTAAAATGCTGCACTCAATATGCCAGCAAATTTCAAAAACTCACCAGTGGCCAGTGGATTGGAAAAGATCAGTTTATATCTCATCCTAAAGAAGGACAATGCCAACAAACATTCAAATCACCAAACAACTGCAGTCATTTCACACACCAGTAAGGTTATGCTTAAGATCCTGCAAGCTAAGCTTCAGCAATATGTGAACCAAGAATTACCAAAAAAGTAGTTTAGTTTTTGAAGAGGCCGAGGAACTAGAGACCAAACTGCCAACACAATACGGAGAAAGCAAGAAAGTTCAGAAAAAACATCTACTTCTGCTTCATTGACTACACTAAAGCCTTTGACTGTGTGGATCACAACAAAATGTGGCAAGTCCCAAAGAGATGGGAATACCAGATCATCTTACCTGTCTCCTGAGGAACCTGTATGTGGGCCAAGAAGGACAGTTAGAACTGAACATGGAACAACTGACTGGTTTAAGATTGGTTTCAATAGGCCTGAACCTCTTGACCTGTGGAAGACAGAGCTGACCAGACAGAGCAGGCAAGAATAACTGTGCTGAGACTAAGACAGAAGTTTATTGTCTATAGTGATGGAAATGTCTTGCAAGCAAGGAGGGGAACTAGACACATGTGCTGTTCCCCACCCCCATCCCCAGTGAGGGAACCCACTTTAGTGTAGGCAAATTAAAAAAAAAATTATTTATTATTTTATTTTCCCCCAGTTATATGTAAAAACAATTTATAACATTCATGTTTAAAACTTTGGAGCCCCAAATTCTCTCCCTTTCTCCCTCCTCATCACCCCCCTTCCCTCATTGAGAAGGCAAGCAATTCAATAAAGGTTATACATGTGAAGTCACTCAAAACATTTCCATAATAGTCATGTTGTGAAAGAAACCAGACCAAAAAAGACCTCAAGAAAAATAAAGTAAAAAAAAAAGCAAGTTTCAATTTGTATTCAGACACCATCAATTCTTTCTCTGGGAATGGATAGCATTTTTCACCATAAATCCTTCAGAGCTGTCTTGGATCATTGTATTGCTGAGAATAGCCAAGTCATTCAAAGCTGATCATCTTACAATATTGCTATTACTCTGTACACAGTACATTTCACTTTGCATCAGCTCATGTAAGTCTTTCCAGATTTTTCTGAGAGCATATTGCTTATCATTTCTTATAGCACAATAATATTTCATCACAGAGTGTGGGCAAATGTCAATACTTATACCACAGTGAGCTGTAGCCCTGAAAATGAGAGGTAACAGTAACAATAAGACAAGTTTTATTCATAGTGGGGCTTCATGACCAGAACATGAAGACAGCAGGTACTTGTCTGAGCTCAGAGAACATGTGATGCTGGTCAAAGCAATACAATAATTATGTGAAACAACTGTGGTATTTTGCTATGGCTGAGTTCATCCAGAGGGTGAGCGCAAAGGATTGTTGCTACCCAAACTCAGGGCATAGCTTGCATGCCAGGCCTTAGCTCTGGAAAACAGGGTATCTCCTAATAATATCTTGATATTGGAAAAGGAGTATGACAAGGTTGTATATTGTCACTGTATTTATTTAATTTTTATGCAGAGTACATCATGTGAAATGCCAGGCTGGATAAATCAAAAGCCAGAATTAAGGTTGCCAGGAGAAATACCAACAATCTCAGATATGCAGATTATACCACTCTAATGGCAGAAAGTGAAGAGGAATTGAGAAGCCTCTTGGTGAGGGTGACAAGAGGAGAGTGTCAAAGCTGGCTTGAAGCTTAACATCGAAAAACCCAAGATCTTGGCAACTGGTCCCCTCACTTTCTGGCAAACAGAGGGAGAAGAAATGGAAGCAGTGTGAGATTTTATATTCTTGGGCTCAAAGATCACTGTAGATGGTGACTTCAGCCATGATATTAAAAGATACTTGCTCCTTGGAAAGAAAGCTATGGCAAATCTGGACAGCATACTACAAAGCAGAGGCATCAATCTTGTCAACAAAGTTCCATATAGTCAAAGTTGTTGTTCTTCCAGTAACAATGTGTGGCTATGAGAGGTGGACTACAAGGGAAGTTGAGTGTTGCAGAATCGACACTTTCAAATTGTGGGTCTGTAGAAGGCTTCTGAGAGTCCTTTGGACAGCAAGGAGATCAAATAAGTCAATACTTAAAGAAATTAACTCAGGCTATTCACTGGAAGGTCAAATACTGAAGCTGAAGCTTAAATACTCTGCACATAATGAGAAGATAAGACTCACTGGAAGAGACCCTGATGTTGGGGAAGATTTAAGGCAAAAGGAAAAGGGGACAGCAGAGGATGAGATGGACAGACAGTGTCAAGTAAACAACAAACATGAACTTGGAAAGACTTCAAGAGACAGTAGAGGACATAAGGGCCTAGAGTGCTCTAGTCCATGTGGTCACATAGAGTTGGACATGACTGAACACTCACATAACAACAACACCCTGGCAGTTGTCAGCTGAGATGATCACCAAGTGGTTAGGAAGGGATGAAACCAAGAAGCCAGTGCCAGGGAATAATGCTCCGCAGTAGCCATAAGAATGAAGAGCCCAGCATAAAGCTGAAAAGGCTGCAGAGAGTTACGGTGACTAGCAGAGAAGAGACAACTAGCAAGGAGCAGAAGAGACATTACTCAACACCCAAAAGCAGACCCAGAGACAGTGATACGATATAATTGCACCCAAAGACGCCAGTAATCCTGCAACATGAGAATGGAATTGACCATTTGTATATATGCCCAGGCCACAAGATATACATGTGTCACCTTCACGTGTATCCTATATTTGTACCCTCCACATGTATACCCTAGCCACACATCTTCCTTATATGTATGACACTATTTGTAATCCTTGTGCATCCTCTCTTCCCAATGATAATACACATATTTGTGAGAGAGTATGCACCAGGTTCATGGAGGAAATTTTCCAATGCAACTTTTTCTGTCATTTATTTCATTAAAAGTTTTTGCTTTGAACTACTGAGTTTTGCTTTGAACTAACTGAGTCATCTAATGGCTTAGTAAAAGTAAACACATCAATGGTAGTTTGTGGGCTACAGTGCTGAATAGATGGAGATTCAGTGAGGACCTTGAACCTGTGTTCATTTTTCTGGGAGTTCTATGTGCCTAAAACGGGTAGCTCGAGTAGTCCATATTGAATTCAACAAAATTTTCTAAGTATTAAGACCATAATAATACTTACCATAGCATTGTCTTCTGCTTTACCAAGTGCTAATTGAAGCTTATGGCATTTTTCATGAAGACTTCCAGTTTGATCCTGTGCCATCTGTAACTCTGTCCTAAGGTTAATTATGGTCTTACGTAAGGCTGCTTCTTGACTCTGAAATTCCTTTCTCAGATCTGCTTCTTTTTCTTTGGAAGCATGGAGGCTGTCAGCTGTATAGTGTTGGGACCGTTTGAAAGTATCAAGTTCATGTTCATAAAAGGACTGAGCTTTACTCAGCTTGCCTTCATAATCCTCAATTAGCTTTTTCCTTTCAAGCTTTAGTTCTTCAAGTTTTTTATTTAAACCTTCCACTTCAATTCTGTGCTGTTCTTCCACCTTTTCTTGCCCCTTATTTAATGAGGCACTGTGACACTCCTGGGTCTGAAGAAGTTCTTGGATTTCCTGTATATGTTCTGCTTTCAAGTTATCCAGAGCTCGCAATTTATCTTTCTCGAACTGTACTTTTAGCTGCGAAAAGCTCTCTAACCTCTCCTCAAACTTCTTCCTGATCTCTTCGACCTCTCTAGCCATTGTTAGTACACGCTGGACATGTTGTGCTTCTGTACAGATGTGCATGTCTTCCATTCTGTGTTTGTAAGCTTCAAACTCAGTCAAAGCCTGATGTTTCATCTTTTTGTGACCTTCTAGTGACTCTTCTAAAACTTGAATCTTTCGTTTAAGGTCTGACTCCTCCGTAAGTTTACTTTTATATTGCAAAATCTTTTCTCTTGTTTCCCCAAGAATCTGTTGAATTTCCTCTTCATGAGCATCTCTAAGAGCTTGAATTGAAGATTCATGCTCATCATTTTTAGTGTTCAAAGCATATATTACCTGCATTTTTAAGTGGAGAAAGAAGGGAAAATAATTGAGATAAATTGAATTTTTCAAATTTTTGCCTAATTTGTTATGCAGTTTAACATTTTTCCATGTACATATTTGAAAACACTGTCATGCTCACGAGTACTTGATATTGTCTCCCTTCCCATCTTCTTCATCCTCTCTTTTGAATCTTTAACCTCTATTAATGGATTCATTCCCCACTGCCTTTAAACATATTAAATCTCCTCCATTCTTGAAAAAGGACCCTTCACTAGAGAATACCCCAAGTTATCATTCTTTATCTCTCCTCCCTAACTCTCATCTACTCTTGATGCCTCCTATAAGACAAAATATGATGCTGAAACCCCAGGCAGGGAGAGATAATATACATAAAATATAGACCAATGTGTCTAATGAATAATGATGTAAAAATTGAATAAAATATTACCAAAAAGGCCAAAGCAATGTATTTCAAAAGATTATTCATTCTGACCAGTTAGATTTGTAAAACTATGAACATAACAAACAATATTAATAAGGAAAATAAAAATCACATGATTATATTAATAGATGCAGAAAAGGCCTTTGAAAAAATATAGCATTTATTTATGTTAAATAATACTTAAAAGCATACAACCAAAAGAGACTTTACATAATAATAGTATCTAAAACTAAGAGCAAAATGTTATTTTTGTTTTTAGCTACTTTTATTTTTAAGGGAAAAATACTACGTCTTTCCAGTAAGAACAGAAGTAAAGCAAGGCTCTGCACTGTCACCACTATAGTTTGAGTTCCAGAAATGCTAGCTAAGGCAATAAAACAAGGAAAAAAACCCAGACAGAATAAACACAGGCAGAGAGGAGGCAAAGATATCTCCATTTGCAGATGGCAGGTTGCTTTAGTTAAGGAATACCAGAGGTTCGATGAAAAAATAAATTTAAATTTTTACTAACTTTAGTGAAAATAAACTCATTAAATATAAAATATAATATATATAAAATAAATAATATAATAAACAGTATAATATATACATATATATGCATATATATAGATATATAACAAACTCATTAAAATCAGCTTTTAGATATGTTACTAATAAAACCTAGCAGGAAAAGACAGAAAACAAAGTTGCACTCATATTGACTATGTCAACCCCTGGGAAACTCTAAGCCCTTACCCTGTTCTGACCAGCAGTTTCTAATTACCTCCAAGAAAATTCTCCCACTCCCCACATTTCAGCACTTTCTAACCACTCCTGCTCTAGGACAGAGATAGTTCCAAGGACAGAAATAGTTCCTTGATTTGTAATCCCTTAACACTTCTATCCTGCAGTTTGGCTGTTCTAGGTATCCCACCTATATGCCTTCCTGTTTTCCATGACTATACCTTATAAGAATCCCCTTTCTTTCCTTCCTCCCCAGGCATCCCTGTTTGACTAAAACAGCATGTTGTCCTGAATTGTAATTTCTGAAACCTGAATAAATGCCTCACTTTATTTACTGATCACCTAGTTGGTCTGAGTTTTCCCATGTTGATAACTACAAAATACATAAAATATCTGGTAGTTAACTTATCAAGATACCTTCAGGACTTTATGAATATACAAAATACTTTTAGAGAAATGAAGAAATAAATAGGGGAAGATATTTAATGTTCATGGTACTAATCAAATAGACATAACAAAAAAGTTATTAAATGGACAGACTAAGGAAGCAAGAATCAGAAGCAAATGAACAAGAAGAACTCATCTGACAAAGGCTGTTGAAAAAACTTAAAAGCAGCTTGGCAGAAATTAGATTTAGATCAAAATTTTATACCATGTATCACAATAAGGTCGAAATGGATATCTGACCTTGATATAAAGGTTATATAAACAAATTAGAGAATACCTTTCACAGATATTGCTAGGGGAAGAAGTCTTAATATTGGATAGAAATGATAAAAGAACTTCAATAATAAAAATAATAAATTAGTTTAAAAGAAAATTTGGAAAGATATCCAAATAAGCAAAGTCATCCCAGGGCATTTAAAGATGAAAATGAGAAAAGGACTACAAACAAGAAAAATGGAAGGCTAAAGCAACTGCCAATTCGCAGTTTATAGTAAATATGAACCAAAAGATAAAATTCCACAGCAAAGTAAAAAAAATTACACGATGTAGAAACAGACAACTCTTTTCTCTTCTAGAAATATTAAGAAAGCATTTAAAAATTTTCCTAGTTTGAAGCCTTTGAACTTATCTGAAAGAAAAATCCTTTTTTCAATCCTGAAACAATGTCTGTTCCCCTCTCTCTCTAATCATCCCTGGAAGAGTTCTTCCTTTGAAATAATTAGGGTGGTCACCACACAAACGGTAAAGGATCTAAGAGAAAGAAGTCTTTTTTTATTATATCAACTACTGGATCAAGTCAAAAAGAAAACCTTTGAAATAAAATATCAAGAGGAGCTGAATGATTTTAGGATAATGATTCCCTAAAGGGGTGCCAAAAGTTAAGTGACTGTTAAGAAAATTGTTAGCTAAATTTATACCCTGAGCTCTGTTAACTATGTTTCCCCACACTGAATTTGTTCAGAAATCCTATAAATTGCTACTTCAAAATGACGGCAGAAAAATGTCCAAATTGAGACATTTGAGACATTTCTTTCTCTAAGCTGAAAACTGTTTATAGTAAGCTAGCTGTTTACAACACAGAATATAGTAACATTTTTTTCTTTGACAGCAATTTAAGATTCAGGTTTTTGTCTACCAAATAGAACAATAGTAATATTAATGCTACCACACCGACTAGGTATGAGATTTGGACATGAAGTTAACATAAACAAGTGGTTTTTTTAAAACATTTTTTTAAATAAAAAAAGGCCACCTGGAAAGGAGCAGTAACTTGCTTATTGTCATATTGTCTTGCTGTCCTGTGTCACACTGCCACAAAAAATAGTCAGCAGTCTCTTGTAACAGATTTAAAGAGAGAAGAAAAAAAAGGCAATTCGGCATAACCACAAGCCTTTTTCAAATGCTTTTTCTTTCTTTGCTCCCCTGCCTACCTCTCTTTTTTGAGTTGGGGACAGCATGGGAGATGAAAAGACTGGGCTGCTTGTTCTTCATTGACAGAATGTGAGCAAAGTTAAATCCCTTGGCTTCTTTTTCTTCTGCCATCTTGCTGTATCTGCAATTTGCTAATCCATAAATTCTTGATTCCATATGAGCCAAAAAAACTCTTTTCTAATGAGCTTTATTTGCTCAGCTCTTTAGTTCATACCGATTATTTTATCCCACCTGGCCTTCATAGCTAAACAGGGTACTAGGCTGATACATCTGAATTCCAAATGTGATCCACAGAATGAAGACGATCTGAAGGAGTACACGTGTTAATCTTTTATTTAAATGTACTTTTTATTCTTAGGTAAAAATCAGTAGAAATTTATTAAGAGTCCTCATTGTTAGCTAATATTTGAATATGACTCAATAAATGCATATCAATAAACAAGTATTATTCATTGCAAAATAATTATTCTATATATAGTGCTTCTTAAACTGTGGATGGGGTTGTGACCCACAGGTTTAAGAAGTGCTGAAGAAGTCACGAGTGGAAAAACTTTAAGAAGCCCTGGAAACCATACCTATCTTAATTATACTTTTAGTACTGTATGCCATATAAATAACTGAAATAATATTACTAAGCTTTAGATCACATGTTAGCATCTAAAGAAAAGTTTAACACTAAAAGTAATGCCCAATCTAAGGAAACCTGACATATCAATACACAAAATTACAAAATACCTAAATTAAAAGGGGTATAGAATTAGGATACTCTGCTACCAGATGACTGATGGTTATCTTTATTATGACTTCATGATCCAAATATCTAGGTTTCCCAACAGAGAATGGCAATCAGAAAAATAGCATTTTGTACTCAGTTACTCATTTTATAAAATTGTTTAGAAAATTCTTTCATTACAACAGCCAATTATAACTATTTCCTCGTATTACTAATTACAAAAATTATAAACAAAGTTGTTGCACAATTAGAACAAGATTTTAAGAAATACAAGCATCTACAGAGCATTCAGTAACTTTAGGCCAGGTATTGAGAACCTCCCTTACCTCCCATGTACCAAACTAGATTATCTCCCATACTGTCTTCCTTTCTCAAAAATCTCTTAGAAAGAGATGGTCATCCTTATCCTCATCTTAGAAAGAGACGGTCATCCTTATCATCGTACATAGGCCCTTAAGTTGTGCCCTTGATCTCATCCCATTTCCTCAGGGAACTTGCCTCAATTATCCTTTTCTCTCTCATTTTTACTTCTTTCTTATTAATTGGCTCTTTCTCTACTTTGTTCAACTATTCAACAAGTGTACCTGCTGATGGGTGAAGCTTCTCCTTGGGCTCTGAAGGAAAACAGGATGAGAGAAATTCTCTATCAATTTTAAAGGCACTCAAATTGTTAGGAAGAGTCTTCTGAACTTGCTATTTCTACTTCCAGACCTCCCATTTTTTTACCCTTTACAATCTGGGCTCGTATCTCCACCAATATACTAAAATTTATCTTCAAAGGTTAGCAGCAAATGATCTCTTAATCCCTTAATCCAATAACTTTTTTCCTGTCTCTATCTTCCCAGACCTTTCTTTAAAATCTGATGGCTCTGATCACCCCATGTCTATCCACCTCCCTCAGAAATTGTTCCAGTTTCTTCTTGCTTTTTCTACTCCTATCTAACTGATCATTGGTCTCCTTTAACATCCATCCTCTTCTCTTCACTTACATGGTCACCCCTCATATTTCAGATTTTTATTACCTTAAGACTATTAAAACAGTCTTCTAATTGGTCCCCTTGCTTCTAGTCTCTGCTGCCCAATGTATTCTGCACACAATGGCCAAAATCATCTTTCTAAGGTACAAGCGGGCCATGTTCTCAAAAAGTTTCAGTGGCTCTCTACTGTCTTTATGATAAAATATAAACTCTTCAACCTGGCATTCTGACTCCTGGCAGTCTGGCTCCAATCTCACCACCTTTCAGTTCCCTACTCTGCGTACCTTACGTTTTAGTCAAATTGGACTATGAGCTGCCCCTTGAATTTAGACATCTATCCTGTCCTTCATCTCTGCATTCACACAAGTAGTCTCTTGTGCCTTTATGAGTGAGAGGAATGAAAGTCTCCCATTTAAGGAAAGAGGATACTTAATAATTTAGCTTCCATAACGCCTGAACTGTATCTTTAAGCTTAAGAATGAAACCCCTCCCCTTCCCCCGCTTAAACTTGCACACACGCCACATATATCCACATCCTGCATGCACACAGGGTGAGTATGCCTGTAACGGCTGTCTGTTAGTTTGAGGTTCAGGTGTTAGATTAAGAATCTCTCCTTGTTTGAAGAATGTGAGGCCAACTACCCCCCTCCACCCCCACACCCCACAGATGGGGATAGAGGTCCAGGGGGTTTTGGGGGCTTCTTAGAATTGTTTTTGTGAGGGGGCTTTGGGC
>JAQQSZ010017143.1:0-10865 GCA_028646595.1 Phalanger gymnotis
CTGGGGAACAGGGAAACCAGAGTGTACGCTATCTTGGAGTGGGGGGGGGTGGAAATGGGGAGAAAATTTGTAATTCAAACGCCTGTGAAAATCAATGCTGAAAACTAAACATATTAAAAATAAATTAAAAAAAAGAAAAAAAAGAAAAAAAAAAGAAAATTCAGCAATAATAAAAAAATAGACTAACCCAAATGGCAAAAGAGACCCAAAAAGCCAATGAGGAGAAGAATGCCTTAAAAAGCAGAATTGGCCAAATGGAAAAGGAGGTGCAAAAGCTTACTGAAGAAAATAATTCCTTGAATATAAGTATGAAGCAAATAGAAGCTAATGACTCTATAAGAAATCAAAAAATTATAAAACAGAACCAAAAGAATGAAAAAAGTAGAAGACAATGTGAAATATCTCATTCGAAAATCAACTGACCTGGAAAATAGATGCAGGAGAGATAATTTTAAAATTATTGGACTAGCTGAAAGCCATTATCAAAAAAGAGCTTAAACATCATCCTTTAAGAAATTATGAAGGAAAATTGCCCTGATATTCTGTAACCAGGAGGGAAAATAGAAATTGAAAGAATCCACCAATCACCCCCCTGAAAGCGATCCCAAAAGGAAAACTCCTAGGAATCTTGTAGCCAAGTTCCAGAGTTCCCAGGTCAAGGGCAAAAAATTGCAAGCAGTCAGAAAGAAACAATTCAAATAAAGTGGATCCACAGTCAGAATAACACAAATTTTAGCAGCTTCTATATTAAGGGATGTGAGGGTTTGTAACAGGATATTCTGGAGGTCAACGGGAACTAGTATTAAAACTAAGAATCACCTACCCAGCACAACTGAGTGTAATCCTTCGGGGGAAAATTGACATTCAATGAAACAGCAGCCTTTCATGCATTCTTGATGAAAAGACCAGAGCTGAATAGAACAATTTGATTTTCCAATACAAGACTCAAGAGAAGCCTAAAAAGGTAAATAGGAAAGAGAAATTATAATGGACTTATTAAAGTTGAATCATTACATTGGTGCATGGAAAGATGATATTTGTAACACATGAGACCTTTCTCAGTATTAGGGTAGATAGAGGGAATAGATATAGACAGAAGGCACAAGGTGAGTTGAATGTGAAGGGATGCTATCTAAAAAAAGTAAAATTAAGGGGTGAGAGAGGGATGTGCTGGGAGGAGAAAGGGAGAGATTGTGGCAGGGAAGAGGGGGGAGGTGAGAAGGAATGAGTGAACCTCACTCTCATTGGATTTGGTTTAAGGAGGGAATAACCTATACACTTAATTAGGTATGAAAATCTAGATTATCCTACAGGCAAGTTGGGGGAAAGGATGGGGTGGTGATGGAAGGAAGGGCAGATTGGGGGAGAGGGCAATCAGAAGCAAATACTTTTGAGGAGGAACAGGGTCAAAAAGAGAACAGAATAAACAGAGGGGCAGGATAGGATGGAGTGAAATACAGTTATTCTTTAACAACATGCCTATTACGGAAGTGTTTTGCATGACTACTCATTTATCAAATTGCTTGCTTTCTCAATGACAGTGGGTGGGGAGGGGGAAAGGGTAACAATTTGGAATACAAAGTTTTAAAAATGAATGTTAAAAATTATTTTTACAAGCAACTTGGAAATAAGATATGCAGGCAATGGGATATAGAAATCTATCTTGCCCTACAGGAAAATGGAAGGGAAAAGGACAAGAGAAGGGGGGAAGTGTGATAGAAGACAGGGCAGATTGGTGGAAAGCATAATCAGAATGTACACCATCTTGGTGAGTGGAGGGGAGAGATGGGGAGAAAATTTAGAACTCAAAATCTTGTGGAAGTGAAGTTTGAAAATGAAAAATAAATTAAAAGTAAATTTTAAAAAATTTAAAAAAATAAGAAAGGAACAAATAGTCAACTTGTAATGAGGGATCGTGCAAAGGGAGAAGACTTCTAAGAGAATGGAATGGGCCCATTCATTTATCGATCATGTGTCATGCAAACACACTTTCTTTTACTATATTCTTTTTTGTAAAAAAGGGGTATGGGATGAAGAGAAGAAAAAAAGAATAAAATGATAGAATGAAAGGAGATACACAGTAATTGTGATTCTGAACATGAATGGGATAAACTTACTCATTAAACAGAATATAGCAAAATGCATTAAACAACACAATACAGAAATATGTTTCTTTTTCAGGGAATAGGGGCTTCATTGGTTTTAATTATAGAAAAATAAATGTTTTTGTACAAATAATTATGTTGTAGTTAAAATTAGTAGGGAGACAGGCAAATGGGGGAAAATGTTTTACAGCAAGTTTTTCTGACAAAGGTCTTATATCCAAGTATAAGTAACTGATTCAAATTTATAAGACTAAGAGCTTTTCTCCAATTGATAAATGATCAGAGGATATGAAGAGGCAGTTTTCTAAGGAAGAAAGCCACGTTATCAATAGCCATGTAAAAAAGTGCTTTAAATCACTAATAGACCAACTCTGAGGCTCCATCTCACAACCTTAGATTAGCAAAGATGACAAAAGATGAACGTTAATGATGTTTCAGGGACTGCCAGAAAACTGGCAAAGAAGTGCACTATTGGAAGCACTGTGAATTAGTCTAGCCATTTTTGAAAACTGTTTGGAATTGTGCCTAAAAAGTTATTAAACAGTGTATACTCTTTGACATATATCAAGGAGATGAAAGAAAGAAGAAATTTAAAATAAAAATTTTGTAAGAGAAAAATTTATACCAACAATTTTCAGTGTAACAAAAACTGAATTCTAAGGGGTTGCCCTCCTACTGGCAAATCACTAAACAAATTATGATGTATGAATACACTGGAATGTTCTTGTGTCATAGAAAATGACTATATGGATAGTTTCAGAGGAAACTGAGAATACGTCTGTGAACTGATGAAGAGTAAAATGAACAAAAATAGGAGAATAATTTATCTAGAATGACAACTACATTGTAGAGAATAACGAATTTCCATGATTTCAGAATTCTGATTATTGAAATGGTAAACGATTAGGATAAAAGACTGAAGGTGAAATGCAATACTTATCTCCTGACAGAAAAGTGATGGGCTTAAAATGCTGAATGAAACATATTTTTAGCAAGACTAATGTAGGAATTTGTTTTGATGGATTATGAATATTTTTATGAAGGTTTTAGATTTTACATTTTTTTTCTAAATCAATGGTGGGTAGTGGGTGGAGAAGATAACACAAGATCTTAAACATAAGTAAATGAATGAATGGACATATAAATTACTGTGCAAATAAACAAAAAAAAATTAAAGCTGCCTATTTTTTTTCTCCCCCAGCCTTCCAGGACTGGTCCCTAACCCAATGTACATGTGTGTATCTTCTTAACTAGGTTATAAATGCTTCATGGGAAAAACTTTGTTTCATATTTACTTGTTATTCCCCACCACCACTACCACCATGCTAAATACAATGCATGTCTCAATAATTGCAATTGCCTAAATCATTTGAGCATTAGTTTATTCAAAAATAACTTATTACATTATATAGTGAACCTGCACTAGAAATGGAGTAAAAGGACATGTGTCCAAGCCTTGACTCTTTTATTTTATGATTTATTATGATTATGATTAGGGTTAAGTCACTTTATCTCTTTGGGTCTCAGCTGATTCATCTGCATAATGAGAAGGCTATGCTGATCTCCAAGATCCTTTCCAACTTCAAATCCAATGGTGTGTAAACTAATGTACAAAGTACTCTGCTGGTCACTGGAGCTAGACCACTAGCCTCTAATCCTGTCATCAAATGGGGAGGAAAATACAACAACAACTCAGGACTACATAGAATAGAATTTCAAATTTATTATATCGTTTGACCTTCACAACAACCCTAGGTGCTATTTGTATTCTCATTTTAGAGATAAAAACAAAGCAAAACAAAACAAAATGCTGAAGCCTAGAGTGTGTTCCTTTCCTGGGTCACCCGGTTAGTGAATATCTGAGACAAAAATTTAACCCAGGTTTTCCTGGCCTCAAACCTACCCTGCTTCCACACTGGTTTGGGTTGAAGTATGCCCAAATCTCCGCTGCTTACAATGTGCTGTCTTTGGTGACAGATTGCTCTTTGTTGAAGAAGCACAGTTCTACAGATAGCCAATCAGTTGGTTTGACAGATGTGCTTGCTGAACCGAGCAGTTATTTAACTTCATTAAGTGAACCAACTTATTTTGACATCATTTTAACATAGTAATAGGGAAGAGGATCAGCTGCATGAATGCAGCTGTTACCTATTGAAACACCGTGATGTCAAATTCTAGGGGGAAAATTACATTTGTTTAGAAGAAAGAGGAAAGAAATTGTGTAGGGCAAAACACAAGGTCACTAAAATTGTTGTTTTGAGTTGTGAGAGGACCTTTTTTTTTCCCCTGTGGCTTGTAAGAATTACTTATTTATTTCTGAGGCTAAAGTCCTCGGAGGCATTAGCACAGGTACTTTGCTTTGGAAATCCAGGTCTTTATATCTCCAAATTGCATTAGGGGCTTTTTAGGAAATGACAGTAGGTAGCACTGGTGGGAAGTCTATATTGACTTGAATATGCCTATATTGACCACCATAGGTGAAGCCCCAAAAGAAACCAATTGGTGGATAACAGTATTGCGTGATGGTATTATTAGGCATAATATATGATAAAGCCAATAAGGTCTAAAGGCAATTTTCTGTACCTGCCTTTTATTTGATTTCTCTTTGGTGGTACAGTGGATAGAGTGTCAAGCCTAGAGTCAGGAAGACCTGAGTTTAAATCCCTCCTCACACACTTAGAAGCTATGTGACCCTGTGTGATGCCAATCAGTGATTAAAGCTCTTTTCTGCGCATTCAATAGGCCTCAGGTGGGGCCAGTTAAGACAGGTTTGATTAGAGTCAGTCCTACACCCTTTACTTGCTAAGTGGTAAGCCCCAAGCCTATACCCTTCTGCTGACTGGGTATGAGGTCTTCAGGCCCTAGGAAGAGTATATATACCCAGAGGGTAGCCATTAAGGTTAGAATTTCAGCCCAAGGAGAAGAAGTAAGAACTCTGAGATGATAGAGCCGAGAATCTGCAGACTAGCGAGCTATAGAACTCAAAGAACTGCAAAGACCAGAGAACTGAGTGGGGAGAGAAAGCAGGCAAGTAGACAGTTGGGATTTCTGAGTATTTACTGGAAAGCTTCAACAGGGGGGAAGGTTACAGGATGACTTGGTTCCTTGCTGTAATACTGTGTTATAATTTTCTTTTTGTTACATTGAGGTGAACTTACTGGTTTTGGAATACAGCTACTGCTATGTCAAATTGGAATGATCGGTTTTGGGATCTGATCTCCTGGTATCTATATAAATGTTATACTTCCCTGGGCTTCTACCTAGAGAATCTCTTATACTTTGAGATTCTGAACTATACTGGCATGTTCATGGTCACCTTTGCGGTCATGAATCTTGCCTTACTGATACACCCTGGATAAATCTCTTCATCCTGTTTGCCTCAGTTTCTTCAACTGTAAAATGAGCTGGATAAGGAAATGGCAAACCACTCTAGTATCTTTGTCAAGAAAATCCCAAATGAGGTTACAAAAACTTAGACATGACCGAAACAACTGAAATACAACAATAGCAAAATTCTCTTATTTCAGAGTAAAGTCTAAAGTAATTCATTTTTCATCTCTTATTACAATGGCTTGAATGCTTAGATACTAAAATACATGTAATCCGACATGGAAGGAAATGGTGGAATTACAATGAAAAGCATAAGAAGCAATTACTAGAAACGACAAACCCTTGACTCTAGACTGTACCTCTAAATCCTCAATAATGAGTCTAAAGCTATTTGTTTAAAGCAAAGATACCTGATCTTCCAGGGTCATTTTCTTTCAGGAAGAAATAAGGCATAGGTGTTAGGGGTGTGCAGTTAGTGAAGGCTATACATGCCTAGAAATAGTTTCAAGATTACACATTTAACACATATTTGTGTTAAAGTTCTTCCTTGTCATGACAGCTACGTATCTTTAATGTGTATATACAATAATTTTAGACCATTTGTATTAAATAAGCTATAGGGATGTCTTCAATGGTAGATATGAGTGCAATGTGACTTTGTTTACCTCTGTGGAGGTAATCATGTAGTGTCAAAGAATTATAAGATCCAAGTTTGACTTCTAACATTACTGCTTATTGATTGGTCGACCTCGGAAAACTAAGTCCCTTAATGTCCCTGGGGCTCAGTGGCAAAATGAGGAGCTTGGGCTAAATGTCTATTGTCTAATTGTCTATTGTCTAAATGGCTATTGTCACTCCCAATTCTCAAACCTCTGACACCTATGATTTTGAGAGTCATTTAACCTCTATGTGCCTTTAGTTCTTCTGGTATGATAAATAGATTGAAGGATTTTACTGGAAAGGTCACATGACTTGGTTGACAAAAAAATTGGCTTCGGCATCAGGAGGGCCTGTGTTCAATTTCCATCTCTCAGATATCCTTTCAATATGATGCTCTCAGTCATCCAGACAAATCTCTCTCTTTGCTCATTTCTCACAGTAGTACTCCAGCACATCCATATAACATAGCATAATCAGTTATTCCTTAATTAATAAGCATTCCCTTAGTTTTCAGGGGTTTTTTTGGCCACCACAAAATTATAAATATTTTTATAAATATAAAAGTTATTATATACTATAAATATATTTATAAATATAAAATATCATATATTATAAATATTTTATAAATATTTCTGACGCTGGAAATATTTTTACATAAAGGACCTTTTCTTCTTTTATTGATCTATTTTGGGTCTAGGTCTAGCAGTGATATTTGTTGTTCAGTTGTGTCTGACTCTTCACAATCTCGTATAGGGTATTCTTGAAAAAGGTACTGCAATGATTTATCATTTTCTTATTCAGTGAATTAGGAAAACAAAGGTTAAGTGACTTGCCCAGGATCACACAGCTAAGGAGCATCTGAAGTCATATTTGAATTCAGGTCTTCCTGACTCCAGGCCTAGCATTCTATCCACTGAACAATCTAGCTTCCTCTAACAGTCATATAACTGGGCAAATGGGCAAACACTATTTAGGAATTTTTTATTGTGTAAGTCCATATCGCTTTCCAGAATGGTTATAACCATGCAGTGATCTCCCATCAATACACCTATTTGTGGAAAACAAAATGGGAACCATTATTATTTTACTACTACTCCCCCCACCCACACACATAGCCAACCATTTAGTGGCTAAATATTAGAAAGTCTTCAACCCCTATGCAAGGACATAGTAGAGCAAACCCTCCCCAATAGACAAGAGACCCTATAGTTCTGAAAAGGATTGCTTCTACAATTGCAAAAGTCCTCTCTTCCTCTTGTCTCCTGGCCCTGAACAGGGAATTTTTGTGTACTCTGATAGTAAATCCTGCCAAGTGCACTCCAAATATTCCCCCTTTCCCCCCTTGGCTGGTCTTCCTCCTTCTATTACCACTTCTAACCCAATCTGGGAATTGCTTTACTAAGTTACTGAAAATTGCTACTGATTGTACCATGTGCTTTGTGTGGACCTGAAAGGTTATAAAAACCAAATCTATACCCCACTAATCTGAATTTGTCATTACTGAGGGCAGACTCATTACTATATTTTATACACATATGTGTGTGGGTAAATATATACATATATGTGTGTGTGCATGTGTGTGTATTTTTTTTTTAATTTTCAGTCTTACCTCCTACCTTTAAGGTACAGTCATCAAATCCTCACTGCTATGCCTCTCCCAGTATGTTAAGAGAATTCCACAGTATCTGTTTTCCCATAGCACCCTTAACATTCATCATTTTCATCATTTTTTGTCATCTTTCTCTTGGGTATGAGGTAGAATCTTAAAATTGCTTTAATGTTCTTTTTTAATTAGTAATGATCTGAAGTATTTTTTCATATAACTATAGATAATTTAGGTTTCTTTCCTTGAAAATTGTCTGTTCATATCATTAAAACATTTATTAGTTAAGGAATGAATTTTTCTTATAAATTTAAATCAGTTTCATATATATCTTGGAAATGAAACCTTTATCAAAAAAATTTGCTATAAAGATATTTTCTCCTATTTACCCATTTTCCTTCTAATTTTAACTGCAATAGATTTGTTTACACACAAAAAAAAATGTTGCTGTGGTTCAGTTGTGTACAACTCTGTGCGACCCCCATTTTGGGATTGTCTTGTATAAAATACTGTACTAATCACTCCATTTCTACCATTTCCATCAATGGCATTTCCCTTCTCTAGCTCATTTCACATGTGAGGAACTGAAGCAAACAGGGCTCAGTGATTCACCCAGGGGACACAGCTAGTAAATCTCTGAAGCTGAATCTGAACTCAGGTCCTCCTGACTTCAGGCCTGGTGCTCTATCCCATGCACCACCTCGTTGCCCTACTCAAAAAATTGTTTTCATATAATCAAAATTGTCCATTTTATATTCTATGATCTTCTCTATGCCTTGTTTGATTTTTGAATTCTTTTTCTCTTTATAGATATGATAGGTAATTTTTTCCATCTTTCTTTAATTTTTAAATGATGTGACATTTTATATATAGGTCATTTACACATTTGGAGTTTATATCTACAGTGATTTTCAAATTTTAAAGTGCCAGATATGTATTAGCTATAATTATTATCATCTTTTTATAAAATAAGTTATTGGTCAAAAATAAATATAATAATAATAACTGACATTTATATAATACTTTCTATGTTCCAGCATTCCTAAATCTTTACAATTATTATTTCATTTGCACCTCACAATACTATTATTATCCCCATTTTACAGATGAGGAAACTGAGGTAGAGAGGTTACGTGACATGTCCAAGGTCATACAGCTAATAAGTGCCTAAGGTAGAATTTGAACTCAGGTCTTCCTGACTCCAGGCCCACTGCTCTATCTATTATGCCACCTAGTTTATAAGGAGTCTTTATACCTGAAGCTTGGGTTTTCATGTTTATCAAATATTATAGTATAAAATATATTTGCTTCTGTATGTTACATACCTAATATTTTACAATGACCAATCTATTTTTTAAACCAATAATCAATTTTTAAAAAGAATTATTGATTTTCAATATAGTTGAAGATCTGGCACTGCTGATTCCCCTTCATTCCATTAGTTTTTATTATTTCTCTTGAGATTCTTATTTTTTTTTAAACTCCTTTAAATTTTATTTTTTTTAGTTTTATATTCATTATCCTTAGACAGTGTGATTGGCATGGCATTGAACAAATAAATTGAGATAATATTATTATTTTCATTATGTTAACTTGATCTACCCATGAATAAGGAATATTTTTTTCCAAATATCAAGGTCCATTTTGATTAGTATAAACAGTTGTTTGTCATTTTATTTTTATAGTTCTTCTGTGTATCTTAGAAGATAGACTTTCAAGTATTTTATAAAATTTGTAGTTATAGTAAGTGAATTTTCTCTTTCTATTTCTCCCTGCTGCATTTTTATTAGTTTTATGTAGAAATTCTAATGATTTGCAAACATCTTTTTTACATACCTTGTTTACTAAATTGTTTCAATTAGCTTTTGGTTGACTCTTTAGTGTTCTTTAAATACACAATCATATTATATATAAAATGGGATAATTTGTTTCTTCTTATTTATAATTAATTATTCCCTCAATTTCTATTTCTTTTCTTATTTTTATAGCCAGCATTTCTGTTGCCACGTCAAATAGAAATGATGACAATGGGTGGCCTTGTTTCACCCCTGAGCTTATTGGAAAAGATTCTTGTTTATTTCTGTGACAAATAATGATATCTCTTGGTTTTAGATACACACCATTTATCATTTTAGAGAAATGTTCACTTTTCATATGTTTTCTAAAATTTTTAACAGAAATAGAAATTGTATTTTGTCAAAAGCTTTTTTTACATCTATATATAATTATATGATTTTAAAAATTGTTAGTAATATGCAAAATTAAATTTGCAGCTTTCCTGATATTAAATCAACCTTGAATTTCTCATATAAATCCAACCTGGTCATCAGGTATAACCTTTGTGATACGTTGTTTTTAGCTTTTTTGTTAATATTGTATTTTCAATTTTTGCATCTATGTTTATTAGAAATATAAGTTCATAATTTCCTTTTTCTATTTTGATTATCCCATATGTATGTCATAGATTGTATTCAGTAGAATCCCTTTTTATGGTATCCTTGCAAATACTTTGTGAAATATGGACATTAATTATTCTCTGAATGTTTGATAGAATTAGTTTATTAATTCATCATTCCTGGAAGTTTTTTTCTTAGAAATTAATGTATGGTTTGATATGTGGAAATCCAGAGGCTTCTGAAACTGACTTATTAAAATTCTCTATTTCTTGTTAGTTGGATTTTCTTAGACTATTGAAAACACTTTTATTTCATTTTTTTTTCATTTATTTCATTTAAGTTGTTGGTTTTGTGGGAAATATATTTGGGCAAAATAGATTTTAATAATATCCTTAATTTCTTGTGAATTCTTTTTTTTGGGGGGTGGGGATTACCTCCTCTTGCCATGTAACCTGGAAAATTTCAGTCAGCTTTTGTATGAGCAATGGACTCCCACCTTGTGAATCTCAGCTGGAATAGAATCATCCCCAGGTTCTTTGGCACATAAAAGGAGCCTAATGGCATTCAAAACCTCTTCTTCAGTTGGAACTTCAGTTAGGCAGGGATTGACTTCAACCTGAGGTAAATGGTCAATGGCCTCAGCATTGATTGATGATGGGCTGTTGAGAACACTATGGAAGTGTTCAGCCCATCTCTCCAGGATCATGTCCTTATCACTAATCAATTTGGCTCCATCAGAACTGAGTAGTTAAGAGGCACCATAGGTATTTG
>JAQQSZ010017144.1:0-10865 GCA_028646595.1 Phalanger gymnotis
GGGGAGGGCAGACTGGGGAACAGGGCAACCAGAATGTACGCCATCTTGGAGTGGGAGGGTGGAAATGAGGAGAAAATTTGTAATTCAAATGCCTGTGAAAATCAACGCTGAAAACTAAACATATTAAAAATAAAAAGAAAAAGAAAGTTAAAAAAAAAGACCTTTTCATATGGAATAGTGGAGTGCTGAAAATGGCAGAAAAAGTACTTTTCTCCACAGGAAAAGATTTAAATCAACTGTTGTAGAACATATGATATTTCCATTACTATGGATGAACATTCTAATGCCTGAAAGAAGTAGGAAAAGAACTCTGGTTTAACAAAAAGAGGTTAAAATGTGTGTGTGAATAAACAGAGCTTTCAAGTAACATTTGATTAGTTTAGGGGAAAAAATAAACTGTGTTATAAATATAAAGACTCAAATCACTTTGTAAAAGATGGAATATGATGCCTCACTTGAATGTGAATAGACTATTGGTTTAAAGCAATGGTATCACACTCAAATAGAAACAGATCTCTGGGGTGTGCATATTGACATAGAAAACCACAAATTACCATTATCTGTCATGTTGCATTTTTTATCTATTTTGTTAAACTTTTCCCAATTACACTTTAATCTAGTTCCTGTCTAACTAAGGAGTTTTTGGGGAGGCTGAGAGTTTGACACCTGTGGTTTAAGGAGACAAAAAAAGATCTTTTTCGTTTATTAAAAACTAGAAAAATATGAGTATGAAGAAAGAGTTTTAAGGACATATAATGACTAGAGGACAATATAAAGAACATAGAGCTGCAGAGAATTAGGGTCTCTCAGTTTACTTGCATACAAATGTTTTTAAAATAGAAAGTAAAACTAAATAATGTGAAATCATAGAGACAATTAAAGACTGAAACACGATTTTTAAAATATAATGGAAGTATAGTACATGCACAGACTGCCTCCAATTGTATTTTTCTGTGTGAAAATGCTGCTTCCTGCTTTGGGGAAAGTCTTGATAATTTGGAATGGAAGTCAGTCCATGGAAAATGTGGCTGAAAATTCAATGCCTTGAAGAGAATAGAACATGTGTAGATCTTCTATAACTGGTTCTGTTCAGCTAACCACATGGTGAAGAGGAGGTTTTCTGAATGGCTATGGATTTATTCAAAAAAGATGTATGAGTTTCAGCCCCAATCTTTGCCTCAATGGTCTTGGGGAAGCTCAGAGACCAAAAAAGAGAGTAAAGCCTACAATTCTGAACTTTAAAGGTCCACAATGTATCTCAGCAGCATGTCATTCCAGAGTTTGGGTCTGCAACCAGCAAAGCATCAATGTGCCTAAAGTATGATGGGAATCAAGCTTCCCTTAGCATCTTGGTATTCCAGAATCCAAGTCTCACAGCCAGGACAACATCAAAGCCCTGAGAAGCAAGGAGCAGCCTTTGGGAGGAGAGCAGTAGCTGAGATGCAGGCTCATTTGGCAGTCCAGCCACATCTGGACATGAACTTGTTGGGAAACCAATGCTTTGTAGGAGCTGAGCTAAATTTTGAGCCTATTCTTCCAGAAAGCTGAGTACCATAGAGAGAGTATGTCCCCTAAGTCGTGTTGTGGGGGGATGGGGGTGGGGAATGTTTATGTTGTTCTTGACATATCTTTGAGGTAAATACCTCTTTGTAAAAGCTATTCCAAAGTTAAGTGGTTAAATGGGACTGGATGTGCTAGTGATTGGTCCACTAACAAATGGGAGGGAACATAACTGGTAGGGAGCTTGAGGGCAGTAGAGAAAGAGACATCTCCAAAATTTTACAAGATTCTGGAGAACCCTGAGGGTTAGATATATCATGTGGCGGGGGGCAGGAGGGAAGAGAAAAAGAGAGAGAGGGGGGAGAGAGGGGAAAGAGAGAGAGAAAAAAAGAGAGAGAGAAAGAGAGAGAGATGTTACAAAAAATTATTGATTTCATAGGGGAAATTTAAGGAGTTGTTACCTTCTAAGTCAAAAGTGAACTGCTAAGAGTCAAGAAGCACTGATGTAAGCCACTGAAAGGTAAAGGAGACATAAGAGATAAGAGGCTGAAAATGAAGAGGGAAGAACCCACAGGTAAAAACTTAAGAAAGAGCAGGAGGTCAAAAGCGTCTCAGGCAGAGCTAAGTATAAAGAAGTAACCAGAGTACAGTCACCTGAGAGAAGGCTTCAGCTATGTGACTGCTGTCTGGTTGAAAAGAGTGTCAACTTATTGGACTAGAGCTTCAGTTCCAGATATTGTTCTTCAGCCTGACCTAAAGCTTAAGAGAGGTGAAGCCTCTCAGAAGCGTATGCCACCCTATTCTTCCCTATCTCTTTTGAAATGGAAAAGCAGAAAAGCAAAAGACAGGTACTGTTGCTGTTTTCCTATATAATAAGAGCTGGTTCTAAGCTCATTTGCCTTGGCCAATGTCAACCTCTTGAGTTTCCTAGTTCTGTGGCTTAAAGGGAACTTTTGTTTAAATTTAAAGGCAACATTTTCCAAACACTCTTTTAAGCTTTATTATAAGTTAAAAAGGCCCACAAATGTTATGTCTGAGTATAGAAGAGAGGAAGATTTGCCCACGTGTAAGGACCAACAAACAATTAGCAGTCGTTTCATATGGTAAAGGTGTTCCTGAATTAGCCAACAGCATCGAAACCTACTCTAGAGTTGTGAAGTACCCACAAGGACATGAGTTACCCAACCTCATATGCTTCCTTGTCAGGTTTCTGTGAGTGCACACCCACTCTCCCCCACAAACTGTTAGTATATTGATATAAAAACATGTCCCAGGTTTATGGGTAAATGGTTATGTATTTTATTATTTATGCACTTGATTTAATATAAGAATACTTGTGATATTATTAATACTTGTTTTGCCTTATTTCTAAGTAATTGGTTATGTTTAACATCTAAAGTGTCATCAGTGTGAGTGACTGGTTATATAGATACAAATTATGGGCTCAATAGCTATAGTGGTGAGTAGGAAAAGAATGCTTTCTCTCAACATGATTATTCCTAGTATCTTAGAGAGCTGGCATGTCACCATGAGGTAGCTCTTCTCTGGGAACCCGTCAGTGTGAGAGCATCTTGGAAGAGTGAGCCAACCAAGATGTGAACAAGTCCATTTGAAATATATGAGGTGCTATACAGTGGGCCAGACCACCACCATTCTATTAAGGAAAAAGCAAATGAGGACCTGAATTAAGCAGGTAGCCATGGAATAGAAAAGAGAAAATGAGCACAAAAGATATAATAGGAGTAAGATCAATAAGTCTTGGCAATTAATCGGATGTGAGCAATAAGGGAACAAAGGGAAGAATCAAAGATTGATGAGATTTGGAGCACAGGTAGTTGGGAGGATGGTGGTAACATTAACAAAGAAAATTCTATGGTTCTATCATCATTATACTAAGTTTAGAAGATAGACCAATCCATCTCATATACCATTTTGTTACATAGCTTTCTCAATACTGCTTTGCCTTTCCATTAATAACTTTAACCTTCAATCTAGTACTTTATAAGGAACTTTTTAAATTTATAAAGAACAAAAAAGGCGTGTTCTAACAGTACATAGTGTTTTGTCTTTTCTTGCCAGTTTTCTAACATTTAAAAGGGCATTTATGCTAATAAAAACCAAACACTGACATTAACATGTCAACATAAGCTGAGGTTCAATTCATCAAACGTTTGTTAAGTATTTAATACATGCAGGGCCCTATGGGAGGCCTCAAGATGACTTTTTTAAAAACTTAAAGATATGTCCTTCCCTTAAAGAATTTATAGTCTACAGGGGAGATAAGGTAAATACACACATAAGTATACTCCAAGGTTGAACACAATGGGGGCAAAGGAGAGATACAGATAAAATTGAAAGATATCTAACTAATGACAAACCATAAGTGAAGGAGAATGAGCTAATCTTGACATTGTCTGATTAAGAAACTAGAAATAAACAAGTGGAAACACTCACATTCTGCTACACCAAGTAAAAGGGACTATTACTTGCCAATGAAATTAAATAGGGCTTAATCTACTACATACTATAAATACTAATAAATGCTATTTAATCTACTACTAACACTAATAAATTCTTGGCACCTTCTTTAGAGATAGATCCTAGATTAACACTCAATTTTAAGTTCGTAGTGAGGGAATAATTTACTCATTGGTGCTGAGTTGTGTTTCCAAAACTCATCCACACTTTCTTGACTAGACAGGAGCAGATTCAGAAAATTTAGATATGCTCCTTGTATTTGTGCCACTCAGATCAACTCCTAGAGCAGCTAACCTCATTCACCTTCAGGATCCCTGGAATATTTTTGTATTTTTCTATTCTATCTCTTCACCAAAGTTCTGGATAATAGTGTCGTCGTTGTTCAGTCATTTCAGTGGTATCTGATTCTTTCTGACCCCAGTTAAGTGACTTGCCCAGGGGCACACAGCTAGTACGTATCTGAGGTCAAATTTGAACTCAGGTCTTCCTGACTCCAGGCCCAAAGCTCTATCCACTGCACCAGAGAGCTGCCTCTCTAAGTAATATACTTCTTTCCCGAAATGCTGGAAACTTTCTATGGTGACCTTAACAAGAAAAAGAAGTTATCTAGAAAAAAAATTGATCTCAAGAGGTACAATTTTCCTTGGAGGCTCTGGGATCTATAATTGACATTTTGTTCTGAAGCTATGTTTCAATGATTTGTTAAAAAAAAAAAATCTTACAACAGATTTGGTACCTTTGTAATCTTATTCATAGAATCTATGATATCCCAGGATGGAGCTTGCAAGAGGCTAGTATGGAAAAAATGTCGGATTTTCAAAAACATGAATCAATTCAAATGCTTTATGTGATAACAGAAATGAAAATTCACATTAAAGCTTAGTCACCACTTAACAAAGTTATAATTTTAAAAATATGATTGTTTTCAGACCAAATTTAGTTTGATACTTAGAGGATATGAATTTTTTTTAAAATCATCTTTAAATATATTTCCGTGAAATACAAAATGTATCCAGTATTCAGAGTTGAGATGGCTCCTAAAACCTAGCTGGAAATGCTTTGAGTTCATATTCTACAGTAGCATTACCCCTACTCAATCCTAGAGTTTGTGTAATGATGATAGATGACATTCAAAGGCCTTAAGTTTGTTTATTTCTTGTCCAGATGGTACATTTTACTTACAGTGTTTATTCAATGATATATAAAGTAGAATAATGTGGTAAAATTACTGTGAAGCACAATTCTATTACATATCCACAAGCTAAATACTACACACTTTTTCATATAGAAAAATTTAATAATATTATTGTACTAATTTATTTTAGACCTTGATCCTGTGTTTTCAAAGTGTGAATACTTTGAATATGATAGGATAAAAGTTCCTTTTGAAATGTAGGCAAAATGATTAACTTGTAACATAAACTATTAATGTTATGGAATGGTTGAAGGCCCCTCTTTTTGGAGTGAACGTTAGAATCAGTTATTCCCAATTATTTTGATAGACTCCCACATGAGAGATCATACTCAGGTGTTTAAACAGTAATTAGCGTGTTTTTAAGTCTTTTCTTGAAATTTTGTAGTTATTGGGGTTGTTTTAGTATGGTGTTCACCTATGGTATGGTATGTATTAACAATTTTAAATATGAAGTGAAATATCCTATAAACAATGTATATTGCACCTGCTTATAAAAAGAAAATGGAGTGTACAAAAACACTTTATTACTCTGGGAACTAGACTGGAAAGTGTATGAGAATACATGAAATTGCACCTAAAGTTTTGTTATTAACTGATGATTAAAAAACTGAAAAGCTAAATTGATTGTACTTGAATGAATGTACTTAGTCTGGTCTTAGTTACTTTGATTTAAATGTCTAAATTATGTCTCCTTAAAAATGTGTTTGACTGTAATTCATGCTGTTGGGCTTTGGGGGCCATTACTGGACTCCAAGGGTTATTGATATGTAACTTGTATTCATTATTTTATAGAATCATCTATACCAATTTTATAATTTAAGTGATATTTAGATCACCCTAATAACTGTATATTTGGCAAACTATTAAAAATTTTCAGTGATGTTTGCCCCCCTTGAAAAAAAAATCTTACAGCATTAGAAATCCTACTATCATCTCCCCTTCCCTCTTCCTATCCTAGCTCCTTCCCCTCCCCCCACCATTTCATTTTCCTTCTCTGACCCTATGATGCCATGACCTCAACATCTCCTTTTCTCCCTATCCTTCAGATGCCCAGGCAAAGGCAAAACAGGAAGTTGCCTATAAAATTGGAGGTAGTAAATAGGCACTGATCAGAGGGATTCAGAATGGAACGGTTAAAAAGAAACATCACCTTCCATTCTCACCATGTTCCAGTCATTTCTGCCTTATTTCTCATCAGAATTTTTCCTATTCCTACGTAACAAAAGAAGTCTATTTCACATTGAATTTCTTCTGCCCTATGACTAATTTCACAGGTTTTATTAGGAAATTTATCTAACCTGTTTTTTCAAAACTTGCAATTAACTCAGTGTTCAAGCTACCTATAATAATATTCACAATAATAATAGTTACCAATCATGGAGTATTTAATAGTTTAAATAATTTTAATCCTCATAACAGCCCTGTAAGATATAGCATACAATGAATAGTATTCCTATTCTACAGCAGAGTTAAGGGAGGTTCAGAACATGCATTAAGAATAGAACTAGTTCTTTCGATTTTCAATCCAGGGCTTCTCCACTGCCTTGTACTGCTCAAAGCTTCTCAGCATCAGTCAGAAGAGGCATGTCTATTCAGCATCCCACTCCCATCATAAAAGATGGTGTTTTGGGAGAAGCACCAATGAACTTCATCTTCTAGGCAGCCACTATACCCATTTGCTTCATTAGTTCTTGCTCCAGACCTAGTTTGGCTTCCATTCCTTCTCCCCACCAAATGACACTGCTTTGAACTCCAGTACTCAGTACTCAGTTATGCCCTGATTACCTTGCCTGTCTGTCTGATTAGCTTCCAATAGACCCATACTTTGATCTATGACACTGGCAACTTATTAAATCTCTGACTAAGATAGCCAGCTGTCAACCACTTGATCACGACTTTTTTCTTTGTCCCAGAACTGCACTCTATCATGGGGTGCCGAGGTGAATAATAAGTTGTGGCTTTTTCTCTGGTCCCAACCTTGAGTGGAAGGACATGACGATCTTCCTCTGTGGTTACTGACACGCATCAGATGCCTCCAGTCAATGTAACCAATAGATAGCCAATCTCAACATCTGCCAGCACTGACTAGCAGTAATATAAATACACATCATTAGTTTCTCAAATAAGAGTTAGTCATTCTTATTTCTCTGTAACTCTGCAGTGCTCTACTCTACACAATTAACTTAAAATCGTTCTTGTTTTCTAAAGATTTTCCACTATTTCCTCCTCATTGTATTTTATATTTTACTTATTTCATATCTACTAAAGTCCTACTCTGATGCCTCATCACAGCTTGGTGGTGATTCTGACATAGCCTAATTAGCTAGAAAAGCTTGGAGTGCAGGTCTCCTGACAAACAATGTCTGATGTCCAACTTAGCTTATCAGTCTAGCTAAATTTGGGAGGTTCAACACTGGGTGAAGAATTTGTTGGCCAGAGCAATTCTCAAAGTCCATCTACTAAGCCACAGAATGGCTACAATAAGCACACCCTCACATGTGAAATCACAGATCCTTGACATACTCAAGTATTATTTCTTAGGATTTGAACCTAAGAGTCACTTGGGCCAGCCCTACAGGTTTAAGGATGATGGAACTGGCCCAAAGAAGGTGTAATTTTGCCCATGGTTACATAGGTAGCATGTAATACATGTGGGATTCACACTCAGATCCTCTGTCACCAAAACTGGAACCCTTTCTATGACTAATCAGATGGTCAATAAAGGTTAGAATGCTACTGAGGGTACTATTTTTCAAATGCATCTTTCTTTTAGATAAAGCAATAACCTGTGTGGGGTCATTTATTTTCACTTTAGCATTTTCAACTTTTTCCTCCTTGTTGCACTCTAGAGGTTTCTTAGTTGATACACCACCATACTGCTGACCTCTGTTTCATGAAAAGCCTTTTGCATCCCCCACATTCACACTGACATCCTTTTTTGTTTGTTTGTTTTTGATATTCAATAATAGCAACAATTAATTCTTTTTATTTACCATATGCAGTTGGTAACTTTGTTTTCTTTTATGGTTTTTATCCTGCTTATGATAATGCTCAGAACCTAACTTTCCTTCTGTTTTGTCTTGATTTTCCACTGCCAAAGGCTGTAACTTTAAAATGAGATATTTAAACCTTAATGTTCTATCAACAGTTTCTCTATCTTCGTGCACATATAGGAACTGATGATTAATATTGTTAATATGACTGCATGTAAGTCAGATCTAATGCTGCATAGCCAGTGGGCCTGCTCCTCATTATATGTACCCCAAATAGAATTTGTGTGCTGTCCCTCAGTAGGAAGAGAAAAGTAGAAGACATATATTTAAACTTCTTAAAATTATATTTAAAAAAAATTAAGACCAACAAGTATCTAATCACAGGTAGAAAGTATGGGATTTGGTCTCTGAAGATTTCATTAAATAATGAGAATTAAATCCTAAAGGTACTCTCTGATCATGAGAAACAACTCAAATCTAAAATTACCTGCTTCATTTGTGACCTTGCAAACCCCACCATCACCTGGAGCCAGCAAGCCTTCCAGGCATAGTCAACACATTGCCACCCAATGTTCCTTACCCACTTGAATGAGGGCACACTGTAGGAACCATCACTCAGTGAGGATTTATGTTAGCCCTCTATGAAACCCCAACAGTCACCAAAATATGCTGGGTATGTATGTGGATGCTGTTGAGATGAAAACATTGCATGTCGCCAGAATGACTGATTTCCTCATGGACCTTTTAGTCAACGTTCCTTTAGCCAAGCCACTTTTAGGTGAATAGATGCATTTTCTGATCCAAAACCAGGAATGCTGAAAAAATAGCATTAAGGCAAAATTTATAGGGAAGAAATATATGCATACTTTAAACCCTTCTAAGCACTGTTACTATCTTTTTGGTGGAAAAGAAAGTTACATCATAATTGTACTCTGAACTAAGTAACTATAAACAACTGATGCACATTCTCTTTCCTGTACTATTTAGGAAGGTACCAGGAAACTGAGTTCTTCAACTAAAAACCTTTTGGAGTCCTTTTTTCCAATGTCTTTAATGTATAAGCAAGGTTTCTAAAATATTCAAAATTTTGATAAATCTTCATCTATAGAGACTGGATTTTATTAAACAACTAAAAATAATCCATATATGACTACAGAAAGACAGAATGACTAGAGAGCTTCCTTCAAAGTCAGAAAGACATAGATTCAAGTCATGCCACTGACACATGGCAAGTTACTGAACTTCTCAATGTCCCCCAGAAATTCCCTAAGACTATATAATTTGCAGAACAGTGGTCTATTGGCATTCATGGAGGGAGTGTCCTCACCAGAACCTCCTAACATTGATGAAATCACAAGTACGGATACACACATGCACTCACACACACACAAACACACACAAATAATAAGAGCATATTTTTATGTGTAGCTGAAAAACTGATTCTAAAGGCAACTCTTTTAAAAAAGGAACTCTAATAATGTTCTGAGTTTTAAAAAAAAAAGTACTAAAGTAACTGTATAAACTGACGAGGTGGCTGCTTTAAATGTCAATACTCATCTGAATGTACATGCGTGTTTCTTTATAGCGAGAAAAAGGAGAAGAGAGAAAGGTAAAGAAGGAAGAGAGAGATAAAAAGGAAGAGAGAAAGAGAGGTGAGTGAATGAGGAAAGGAAGGAGAGAGGAACAGAGGCTGGAAGAAAGGAGAATGGGAGGGAAAGAGTGAAAGTAGAAGAAAGGAAGTAATGAAGGGAGGGAGAGAGAGAGGGGGAAAGGAAGGAAGGAAGGATGGAAGGAAGGAAGGAAGGAAGGAAGGAAGGAAGGAAGGAAGGAAGGAAGGAAGGAAGAAAGGAAGGAAGGAAGGAAGGAAGGAAGGAAGGAAGAAAGAAAGAAAGAAAGAAAGAAAGAAAGAAAGAAAGAAAGAAAGAAAGAAAGAAAGAAAGAAAGAAAGAAAGAAAGAAAGAAAGAAAGAAATTGCTTGGCTGTCACACATCTTGTGTTATTGTTAGAAAACTGTAAGCCACTCTTCTGGGCAGAATACAACTTTGAATATTAGTCAGTCATGTGAGGTACAGGTCTGGATATGGTAGCAAGTTTGGTGAAAATGAATTGTAATGGAAGCAAAGGAAGTTAGCAGTACAGAGGCAAATGGCTTTGAGCCACTGGGTTGGAGCTTTAAGGAGGGAGTAATCAAGTACCCTGGATAGCTCCCTGGAGGGAAGTTTTTCTGGCATTCTCAAAGAAGAAAATCTTTTCTCAAATCACCAAATATACTCATCAAAATGAATGTATTCTGTAAAATGGTTGAAAACTTTAAAATCATTTGTTAAAAGCCATTTTGTCATTCATTCAATTACTGACATCATAAACCCTGTATTAATTCCAAGATACAATATTTGATAAGTTTTTATAATTTCTAGTCTGGCAGCAAAAATACCCAAGACCAGGAAACCTGAGGTATAAGAAATCAGGTATATTGAAGAGTTCTAAAGAGAGACTTTATGTCTCTTTGCCTAACTGAAAAGAATGAAATTCAACTATAGGTAGACTTTAGTGAATAAATGGGTCCAAAAAGAAAGCAGTGTCTTGTGTAATCACCAAAAGAGGCTTGCTCACCTGATCAATGAACGCCTACTTGTCCTATGAGGCAACTTAAGTCTATAACTATCTCTCCTTACACAACTTTCTTGAACTATAAATTC
>JAQQSZ010017145.1:0-10864 GCA_028646595.1 Phalanger gymnotis
TAAATTTCTGCTTTTGGGGCTCAGGGCTCACTGTCCCAGCTTTCTTATTCTGGGGATTGTGAGTCTCGTTGTTGGTTTTGTGAATTATAGCCTTCAGTTTCCTGAGATGTGGGGGAGAGGGTCTGGCTGCCCGAAATCTCTTCTTCCCCTGGGGTTGTTCTCCAGTACTGTTGCTCTTCAGCAATGGTCTCAGCTCTTTGTTGTTAGGGCTGGGTGTCTGGCACTTCCCCTGGGGGAGCAAGTGTACGTCTGGGCTCCTGGTGTGGACCACTGCTGGCTCTGCCCCTCTGGGACTCAGGTACTCTCATACTTAGCCACTGAATCCCCACTTCTGTCTCCTCTATTTCAGCGGGTTTTTTTCCCCCCCAGAGGAATTATCTGGGTGGTGAGAGGAGGGATTAGAGCTGTTTACCTGGCCATTATGTCTCCCTGATGTTCAAGAAGCATTTCATACCTTTGGGCTGCAAGCCTCAGGAGTTGGTATCTCATGGTCGGTGGCATTGCGCTGCCTCTTGTCTCTTCCACAGACTGCCATCCTGTATTGGGAGGCCTGGGGATCTCCACTGGTTTTGGGCACCCTGCTTTCTCCCAGTCTGTCTCCCACGTGGGTTTTCCGGCCAGCCGCTTCCGCTTTGGTCCAGTCTGGAGCAGCTCCGCACGCCGAGCATTTTCCTAGCCCACAGATTCGTTCCTTCGGCCTTTCAGACTCTCCTGGCTAGGAAATTTGCCCAGCTCAGACTTCTCACGGTTTCTAACTCTCTCAAATCTGCTCAAATTAACTTTTTTATAGGAATCTGACAGAACTTGTGAGAGAGCTCCAGTAAGACACTGTTTTCATGCAGCCATCTTGGCTCCACCCCCACTCCAAAATCGAGTTCTAGTAACTTAACCAGGATCACACAAATAGTGTTTGTCTAAGGCAGGACTTGAAGCCAGGTCTTCCTATCTTTGAGGGTGACTTTCTACATACTACCGCGTTATGCCTCTCCATTAAAAGAGACAACGAAGGCTATTATAATTGTGCAGTTGGAAAGAAAAGAACCCTGAGAGTCTAGGCTTTCCCAGGATTGAACCCTGTTTTCTTACACAGATCAAGAGCAGGGAGCCCCTTTAGAGGGATAAAGTGAATAACCCATTTCCTCTAGGGTCAGCGGCAGGTCAATATGTATTGTTATATATGTTAAAAAAAATTCAATGTATATCTGTATGGGTATGTATCCTAAATGGAAAACCTCATAGCTTTTTAAGGAGAAATAGACAAAATAAAACTCTATAATGATTCTATAAGGAAATTACAAATGTCTGTAAGACTACAAATATTTCATCTGCAGTAAAGCAATCATCAGAGAACCTCAATAGATAATTTTGGATGAGAAAATACACATGAATATTTGTTCAAACTAAATGGTAGAAATGTACAAATCAAAAGTTTTAGGGTATCACCTTAAACATATTAGACTTGCAAAAACAGTAAAAAAATTTAAAAGATACATTCCATTGTTGGCAGCTAATGGGAGGAAATAGGTGCTCTCACATGTTTTAGTGAGCCTTTTAGACTGGGCAAACATTTTAGAAAGCAGTAAGCAATGAGTCACAAAATAAAAATTTCTTTTAACCCAGCAAGTTTCAGGTTGGAATTCCTCAACAAATCATAACAAGGAAAAAGAGAGCTAGATATATGAAATTATTAATAGTTGTACTGCTCATAATAGCAAAAATTGCAAACAACCTAGAAGTACATTTAGACAATGGCTGAATAAATGACAATATACTGATGTAATCGAATATTGGGGTTGGTTGGTTGTTGTCCTTCATTTCGAAGAGGACCAAAATGACGTCACTGTGCTTGAGTCAAGATTCAATGTGTCCTGCCATGGCTGATCAGGCCAATACGAGCTTGGAATGCTCTACCACATTTCAGGCTATTTGTATAGTCCGTGTGAACATTTGGGGTGGATACTCCAAACTTGAGCGTCTTGCGCTTCCTTTGACCTGTCTCAATTCTGCTTTGCTCAGCGAGCACAGCATCTTCTCTGATGTAGGAATGCCATGCTGAGCAGTCCTGGGCCAACGTCTCCTGTGTCACACAATATTGAGGTATCTTAACAATGATTGTTATGAAGCACAGAGTAAAGTGTGGAAAGACTGATGAGGTGATTTAGAGAAATAACTAGATTCAGAACTGTATATGTAACCACGCCTTTTTTTTAAGAACATAAAATAAGACCAAATAAGACCAAAGATGGTAGGTCCAGAAGGAGGCAGAGGACAAAGATGTTTTCTTTGCTTGTTGGTTACTTGTTGAATCGTTTGGCTGTATTTTATAAAAGAGACTGGGAATTGGGTTAAGATTGGATTTCTTTCTTATATATTTATTTGATTACTTGAATTACAGCTGGGTCCCAATTAGTGCAGATGGTGAATTCCAAGAAGTAGAAGTGTACTTTGAAATCGCACTGCATATTTCAACTGGGCTTGAACCAATTTTGCATATTTTAATATTTTACATGTAATTATAACTTTGAATAATGTGAATCTGAATAATGGGACCACTTCATAAGATTCATTATTCACTCTAATCAGGACCTAGCTGGATTTTTGTTGTCAGTCATTGTATTTGTATGTGTGTGTGTGTGTGGGGGGGTGTATACACACATACATACTTATACACATATGTATATGTACGAGTATCATATATATGCCTGTATATGCAGGTATAGATAAGTATAGATACAAATATGTATGAGAATAGGTCACACTAGGTAAATCTGAAAGGATATCTCTAGTTGCGCCCTAGGGACATGTTCTTTCTTGGGTTTTATTTAAAATTTTTATAAAAGACTTTGATAAAGGCATAGATCTCTTCCTTATCACATTGAAAATGACACAAAGTTGGAAAGATAACTAACACATTCTGTGACAGAATCAGGGTCCCCAAAGATCTTGACAGGACAGCATACTGGACAAAATCCAAGGAAAATTTAAATTTAAAATAAGATGAAATTTAAAGTCCTATATTTGGCTTTGAAAAATCAAATTCACGAGTATAAAATGGGTGAGGTGTGCCTAGGAAACAGTTTATTTGAAAATCATCTTGGGCTTGTAGTAGCCTGCAAGTCAATACAAGTCAATAGTATAATAGAGCAGTCAAGAAAATAAATGTAATCTTGTGCTGTGTTAACAAAAGCACAGAGGAATAAGAAGGCCCCACAGAATGCTGTCCCTATTAGACCAACCCTAGAATATTGTATGTAGTTCTGGATGCCATATTTGAGGAAAGTCATTGCTAAGTTGGAGAGCATCCAAGATGACTGGGATACAAAAGGGTTTTAAGATTCTTTATATTAGAAGTTTAGTAGAGAAGAAAGAAAGGAAGAAAGCATTTATTAAGAACTTACTACGTGCCAGGCACTGTGCTAAGCACTAAGCACTTTTATGTTTGGTTCTCACAACAACCATATGAGGTAGGTATATCATTATGCCAATTTAACAATTGTGGAAACTGAGGTACAGTTTAAGTGACTTGCCCAGGACCACACAGCTAGTCTGAGGCTAGAAGAGGAGTCTTCCTGGCCCTAGGCCCAGTGCTCTATCACTGTGCCACCAGCTGCCTCGGCATGGTACAGGAGAAAGAACATTAACCTTAGAATTGAAAGGCTTGAGTTTCTATCTCAACTCAGCTACATAAGCTTGGAAAATCATTTCCCAACTCTAGGCTTAGTTTCCTTCTCTGTAAAATAAGAAAATTATAGTAAATGACCTCTTCAGTCTCTTCTGGTTCCCACAGTCTATAAATCTATGCTGAAAGGTCAGCTAAGCTTGAGGCCATAATTTCCTCATCTATGATAAAGATGGTTGGTAAAGGAGAATTAGATAAGGTGATCTACATCCTAGGTAATGGGGGACTGGTGCATACAGATTTCCCAGTAGGAAGAGACTAGTAAATCTGCTGCTGGGGGAGTTGTGATGAAGTGGAATGTCCATTACTCTGACACTGCTACCATCTTGGTCCAGTTCCATCACCTCTTTCTTTTCCTTTTCCCAAAATTTCCACAATATCAAGGTTTTCATCCATCTTGGTATCTATACCCAAAGGAGAAAGGAATGGCCTTCAGGAACAGCTCAGTGGCATCTACAATGAATACTTAAATATCAGTCATACTGCAATATATGTGAATTCGATGGATCCAATGCCATGTAGAAACTATATTAAGTCTGAGTCCACTCTCCTCACAGACTGAGATAATTGGGAGAAATATTTGTACTCCCTATATCTTTGAACTAAATACTTGTTTCTAAGAGCTAATTGATATTAAGTGGTTAATGGAACAGGAATTCTGATCAATCACTGGTGGCGAATAGGAGGAAGGGTTGAGGAAACCCTTCAGTGGTATCCTTGGAGGCCTGATGGGAAAATGTAGCTCTCCTGGCTCTGGGAGAGTGGGCCAAAGGCATCCTCTAAATAAAAAAGAATCTGACATAAACAATTATGATGCTATAATTTAATTCAATTCAGTAATCATGCATTATGTATCTATTATGTGGACATGTTCTAGAAGAAGATAAAGGGCATTCTAGGTGAGGGGAATGACATGAGCAAAGGGTCAGAGGTTGGAATGAGCAGGGTATATTCAGGGAAATGGAGTTCAGATGGAGTGAAAACGGGAGAGTAGTGAGAAATAAGAGAGAAGAGAGGTATGTTAAGGCTATTTTAAGGAAGGCCTTGAGTGCTGAGCTGTGTTTAGAATTTTTTCCTGTGGGAAACCATTCATCATCAAGCACTCTTTATAGGTCAGGTTGTGGGGCATGTTTATACTCCTAGAGAGACACATTACTCAGCTCCATTCCTGTGGGTGCTCTTTGGTTGAGATTCTACATTGGATAAACCTTGGAAGTGCTTTTAAGGACACATAGCTATGGATTTCCATTTACTGACATTGTGGAATATTTCTTCCATTGGCTTTGGGACTGCTGATGTCCTTTAGGCAATTTCAAAAACCTTCCAAATGTCTCATGCTATGGTTTTCTTCTCTTTTCAACTTCAGTGCTCATGTGTGAGAGGGCAGGGATAAAGAACAGGGCTTTTAGGTTGTGGAATTGGTTGGCAGCTCTGTCACAATCTCAGTAACAATCAACCATGGAATTCACTTGAGCAGATCAGCCCTCACAATTAGCTGTGACTTTTGCCAAGTAACAAAGTCATGACTTTCTGATTCTCAAGGGCCCAGCTTACCTTTTGTCTACAGAAAAACCTTCATATGGGATGGGAATGGAGTAGGAGGCTTGGTTTAATAAATTATGCTTTGTACTCTGGGGAACTTGAAGAGGTTTCTGAACATAGTATAAAGCTGGAAGGAACTTCAAAGACCATCTAGTCCAACTCCTTCCATTTTGCAAATGTGGTCATGGGAAGTAAAATGATTTGTCCAAGGTCACACAGGTAGTAAATATCATACATGAAATTTTAGACAATCAGGGTTAAGTGACTTGGCCAGGGTCACACAACTAGTAAGTATCTGAGCTTGAATTTGAACTCAGTTCTCCTGACTCCAGGGCCCGTGCTACACCACCTAGCTACTCCTCATACACTAATTTTTACAACAGGGCTAGCAGGCAGAAAGGAGGGATTCCTAGGCTCCAAATGGGACTCATAAGATCTAGGACAAACTTCCTCTTCTCAAACCCCCAACTCTGCTCTCTCCTACTACTCTCAAGTTCTAACAACATGGCCAGAAAGCAGGAAGTTGTCATTCCCAGTCTTTAGCTGTGATGGGCCAGTGCTGACTCAGCAGGAGGACACGTGTTCTGCTCTAGTGGAGGCATACAAGTGGGTTTTGAAACATCTTTGTGGCACACCCATGCCCTCCATGTGAGAGTCAACTCATCTGGTGTGCTACCTTTGCTCGTGTATGATGCTGGAATGAGTACAGATCTGAGAGGTGCAATAGTGCAGCAGGAAAAATACAGCATTTGGAATTAGTGGGTCTGGGTTCTAATTTTGTCTCTGCCACTTACTTCCTATGTGACTTTAGGTAACCCGATTTCCCTCTCTAGGCCTCAGTTTCCTCCTCTGGAAGATTAGGGGTTGGATTAGATGACCTCTCTAAATCTCTGATCCTGTGGAATGTTCCCCTCTCGTTGAATTCCTATCTCTTCTTTAAAGCCCAGTTGGAATGCTGTCTCTGTTGGGGAGCCCTCCTCGATTGTTCTTATGAGATGCAGCCCAGCTTAAAGCATAGGGGTCAGACTTACAGCACTGCTTGAGTAGGTCAAAATGTAATTGGGAAATGTTTAACAAAATAAATTAAAATACAATAAAAATTGTAGGTCGTCCAGTTGTTAGTGCATTTGGGCCTGAAGTCAGGAAGACTTCTTGAGTTGGGATCTGGCCCCAGACATATAGTAGGTGTGGGACCCTGGGCAAGTCACTTAACCCTGTTTGCCTCAGTTTCCTCATCTGTAAAATGAGCTGGAGAAGGAAATGACAAAGCACTTCAGTATCTCTGCCAAGAAACTCCTAGATGGGGTCATGAAAAGTGGGATGTGGCCGAAATAACAACACAATAAAAATAATTATTTTGTGGTTTTCTAAGTCAATATGTAGCTTACAAGGATTTAATTCTATTTGAGTTTGACACCACTGGTTTACAGGATAAGATGTTAACTTGGAGTAAGGAAGAACAGGGCTTGAATCCTGCCTCACATATACTAGTTACATGATCTCCTGAAAATCATTTGTCCTGAGACTCAGTCTCCACAGCTATAAAATGGGAGAATAACACCTATAGTACCTTTCCCAGTGGATTGTTGTGAGGCTTACCAAGATGATCAATATGAAGTACTTGGCCAGTTGTAAAGCACTATGGAAATTTTATTATTTTCCTTTTGAGGCTACTTTACATGTAGACAAAGCATGTCTAGAGTGCAGGAAAGCTATTTCTTCATCAGTAAATCCCCATTAAAAATTCTACTTTTCTTTTTCACTGAATACAATTTTTTTTTAGAACTACTGGCTGTGGGTGGCCGCTAAGCCAGTAGCTAGTTCTAGCAATTGGCTAAATGTGATAATGAGGCCGAGGCCCAGACTCTTTCAGTGCCTGACCCAATTCTTTTCATTCTCTTCCAGAACCACATGCTAAGTAAGGCCTCATCCCAGTGCCAAGTTCCACCTGTCCACAGACTGCTCCCTAATTCTGATCACACACTTCATCTCTAAGGCTAGCCACAAATGACCCCTAACCTTAGCTACAAACTGATTCCAGACCCTGACCATTCATCTTGAAATGCATGCCATTGGTTTCAAGGGGTCCAGGTGAGGGAGTGTAGATGTGTGAAAATAACTGGAGATTATCTCTAAGGTCCTTTCATCTACTAAAATTCTATGATCCTATAAATTACTGAAAATGAGTTAGTAATATCAGCTTAGAGTACAGAGAACAGCACTAAGTGTCTACACACTGCTGTGTACATCCATACACTTAGGTGGTACGGTTGAGAGAGACCTGGACCTGGATTTTAAAAAGGCCTGAGTTGAAATCCCTCTTCTGACACTTACCAGCTATGTGATTCTGAGCAAATCATGTAAACTTCCATAGCTTCAGTTTCTTTGTCTGGAAAATGGAGATCATAACACTTACTTCACCAAGTTATTGTATATTTCAAATGCAATAGTAATATGTTAAGTGCTTTGCCTACATAAAACTTCTATACAGATATTTACTGTTATCATTTTGTATATGCCTCTTTCAAATGCATTTAGATTCGATTTGTATACTAATCATTTGTTTATATACCTGTCTCCTCTACTAGACTTAAGTATTACTGGAGCAAGGATTGTCTCTTGCTTTTCTTTCTCCCTAGGACCTAGCATAGTAGCCCTGAGTAATTGTTGAATTAGAGCAGTATGGAATATAAGCTCCTTGAAGGTAGCAACTTTTCCTTTCTGGCTTTGTAAGCCCAAAACAAAAGTTGTTAAGCATTGTAGAGAAATTTTTTTAGGGACCCAAGAAGGTCGTTACTTATCAGTCTGGGTCAGGGGTGGGGAATCTGGGACCTCAAAGCCACATATGGCCTTCTAGGTCCTTGGGTGTGGCCTTTTGACTGAGTCCAAGTTTTTACAGAACAAATCCTTTTGTTGAGGGGATTTGTTCTTTGAAGTTTGGATTCAGTCAAAAGACCACACTTGAGGATTCAGAGGGTCACATGTGGCCCCAAGGCTGCAGGTTCCTCACCTCCGGTATGGGCTCTTGAGTTCGAGGTTGCAGTAAGGAATCAATTAAAAGCAAAGCAAGTCGCTGTTTATTTCAGCCAGATGGGGCAGATTGTAAGATGGAGGACAATCTACCACTAGCAAGCCATAAGAGTCTCCTTATATGAAGGTTTTTAGGGCAGCACTCTTAAGCTAAACATTATTCAAAGCAACATTGTGTGAAACAAAGAAAAGAAAGATGGCTATTCATAAAACACAAGTGGTTGTACTAAAAGAATGGCATGCTTGTTGGACGAAAAAAAGCATAACCTTATTTATAAAGTATAGATAAAGAGTTTGTCATCTGAATATAGCTGGTCTCACTTAAATCAAAGAAATCTGTCAATTGGACCAGACAGGGAGAACTTTCCTAAGACTCTGGAATCATCCACCTTCAGTAGCAAGTGTTTTGGTTCTGATAAGAGGTGAGGAGACACTGAAGGGACACAACTGTACCAGATGTGTTCTTCAGCTCACTTACATCAAAAGAGCTGAAGACAACGTTCCTGGAGTTCATATGGGGGAGGAGGAGCCTTTTTCAACTCGTTGGCAATACCACTACTATGTCTATTTCCAAAGATGATTAGAGGAAAAGGAAAAGAACTTGTATGTTCTATACTATTTATAGCAGCTCTCTTCATGGTAGCAAAGAACTAGAAACTGTGGGGATGCCTGTCAATTGGGGAAGGAATGGCTGAACAATGGGTATATGATTGTGATGGAATACTACTGCGCTATAAGAAATGATGTGCTTGATAATTTAGAAAACATAAGTAGATTTGCATGAAATAATGAAGAATAAAATAAGTAGAACCAAGAGATTATTGTAAACGGTAGCAGTAATACTGTTTTAGGAACAACTTTGAATGACTAAGCCATTTTGATTATTATGAATACCCAAATTAACTACAAAGGACCTACGAAGGAAGACACTATCTGCATCCAGAGAAAGAACTGATAAATAAAAGTATGTATAGAATGATTTTATAGATAGATAGATAGATAGATAGATAGATACATACACATTTCTAGGGCAGGGAGTTGGGGGAGGGAAGAAAAAAAAGAGGAAAAAAAATCCCGTAGTGTCATAGGCAGGATTTGAACCCAGAATCTTTAACTCAAGAGCTATTATTCTTTCTTCCTTAAGACATTGTTCTTACAAACAGGTCTGGCAGACAGGTGCCAAATGGGAGCCTGGTACTGTAGTGCCTGGTGCATAGTAGGTACATAATAAATGCTTATTAATTAAAATTAATTACATTGATTGGTCATGTGTGACAGTTTTCACCATAGCAGACACCATCTTACAAAGTAAATGCCTAGAAAGAGAAATAAAAAAAGACCAGAGAGAAGTGCTTAAAGCGGAGGACTTCAAATACTTCTAGAATTTCAACCACTTTGCTTATTTGCTGAGGGTGTGAACAAGAATGCCCCGGATATTTTTTGCCTCCTTCTTTGCTTCTGGCTCTTGCACTTTTGGAGCAAAATGATGAGTAGAAGATACAAATTTATCCATGCAGTCTGATTACCACTAATCTCTAAGGAGACAGGCTATAGGTCAGGCTTGGGGAACATGGTACAAATAAAAGACAGGATGATGAGATGTAGACTAGCTAACCACTGCCTGAGCCCCTAATCTAACATAAGTGCCTTTACATCTGCATAAGACAATGGAAAGGGCTGGTATTTATCTTGTGTGAGTGTGTGCATGGAGTTTTGTTCTGCAGCTAGGGGAATATCGATCTAAATTAATTTTCCCTTTGTGAAAGGCAGGGGGAGCATTGTTATTAAATGTATAAATGTGTGATCTATCATGGATATTAGTGTTGGAAAAGATGTATGAGACAGTGAAGCAGATGTATGAGACCCTGAATCCCTACCCCACCTCTGCAGGTGATAAATGAGTTCTATTATCAGGCCTTGTTTGTTACTAAGTAGTGAGATAGGATTGACAACCCTACCCTTAGGTGGTTCTCAGTCAGTTTAGAGGTCAGTTTGGACCAGTCTCTGAATTCAGACTGCTACCTCCTTCATTCCCCCACAGGTCTCTACAGAAAGTTTTGAGGCCAAAATGAAGATTCTCTTTTCATTCAATCAATATGTAGGAGGATAAGACTGGATATCATACTGACTCTTAGGCAACAGTTCTTAAACTTTTTATGTGTGTCATGACCTCCTTTTGACCATCTGGTGAAGCCTGTGGAATCCTTTTCAGAATGATGTTTTTAACAACCAAATTTTTTTAAAAAATGGAATTACAGGGGGGCAGAGCCAAGATGGCAGCTGGGAAGCAGTGACTGGCGTAAGCTCCCCACCAAGTCCCTCCAAAAACCTACAAAAATGGCTCTAAACCAATTCTAGAGCTGCAGAACCCACAAAGTGGCAGAGGGAAGCAAGGCTCCAGCTCAGGACAACCTGGATGGTCTCTGGGTAAGGTCTGTCCCACACGGAGCTCCCAGCCCCCAGCTGAGGGGAGCAGAGCTGAGCCCAGCGCGCACGGCGCGAACAGACCAGACGCGGACCTACCAGACCAGGAGACAAGCGGAAAGTGCCCTGGCATCCTGAATTAGTGAGCTGTGGCATCCACCAGACCTCTCAACCCACAAAGAGCAAAGA
>JAQQSZ010017146.1:0-10864 GCA_028646595.1 Phalanger gymnotis
AAATTATTATTAATTTTATCATCTACTTACCTTCCTTTGCTTTTGTGAGATAGTTTTGAGTTCCAAAAATCTTTAATCAGAGTATCAGCAGTACCCTGTTTAAACCAGAGTTAAATCAAAATTGGGATTCATGTTCATGCTTCCCCCCATTATTTCATGAACAACTTGAAAAGAAACATTCCCCTTGTGATGTAGTGGTCTTGTCTTTTCAATGTAGAATCTAAGGTATTTGAATCAGTCACCAAGATTGAATATGTGAAGCATGTTTTTTTTAGCAGAAGAAAGAAACAATGAGGAAAAAACAAGATGATGAGTTGAAACAAGTAGAAGAAGAGAGAACCAGACAGATGTATGAGAGTTGGAAAGAAACCCAGAAGTCAAACAAGGAAGAGCGAGAGTGGCAGGAGTCTTGTAAGTATACAGGAATCTCTTCTCTTCTTTGCCAATTCATTCATTAATATGATTGGGCCTTAAATGTTGAAGAAGACAGGAAGCATATTATAATTTAATGGGTGGTTTTAAAGAGATATGGCCTCCTTCAAGACTCAGCTCAGATTCTGCCTTTTGCAGGAGACCTTTCCCAGTCCCCTAGAGCTTTCCGATACATATTTTCTATCTACTGCTAGAGCTTTCCAATACGTATTTTCTATCTACTCTATTTGTATATTTTAGGTAGCTATTTATTTGCATGTTGTCTTACCCAATAGAAAGTAGGCTCCTTGAGGTGAGGAGCTGTAGATTTTGCCTTTCTTTGTATTTCCAGCACTTAGCACACAGTAGCTGGCATGTAGTAGGTTCTTAATAGAAGCATATTGAATGACCGATGGATGAAATTTTAATGCAGTGTTTTCTAACTGATAATTATAAAGAACTGGACACTGGAGTATAGTGTGCTTGTTGGTCCACAACCAAAGGAAAACAAGGCCGATGCAGATACCTAGTATACCTAAGCCCTGAAAGAATTAAGATTTGAAATGGAATTTGTTCTCAGTTCTTTCTAATGCCAGCCTGGACTCAGACCACTGAAGTCATACTACCAGATTATCCTTTTCTAGTGCCTTAGCCGAGGATAAAGGTAGGAATTGAAGCATTTATAAAATAGAAAGTCCTGAATATTATTCGAATTCCATCACATCAAGATTAATGAAAATCTTAGTATTTTAAACACTGTAATATATCTGTAATTGCATCAATGTGGGTTTTTTGTTTGGTGCAATGAAGTACAACCCCTCCATACCTTGCCCTATTGTCCACATCCTCTCATAAGTCCTCAGGATGAGAGGTAAGTATAGAAAATACACCCCACATATTGGGGCCTTCCTGGTTTCCTACCAGTGCTTGAGTACCAGTATTGCAAGCATCTGGCATTCCCCTCTCTTGATACATGCATAACTCACCTCTCATCCCTTTTTCCATTCTTACATCTCTTTTGTGACATCTTTTACATCACTTCTTGTAACACAAATCATTGTTGATACTGCATTTCAAGATCCAAACAATGGCCAGTTTGTCCATTACAGTGAAATCCCAGGATGGTTAAATCATTTGGACATCGCTATGATCCCCATGAGTGAAACAGGGATTTGGCAAATGTACTCAATTTTAAAAAGTTCTGAAACCTTACATTAGGGTTAAATAAATTCTTTAATAGGTAAAATAGGGTATGTACTGTAAGATGTTATGAAGAATTATATTTTTTACTAATTTATTTTAAACTTAAGTACTAAAAAATACACTATAAGAAAAGAAAAAACATTATAAACATAAATGCTAAAGCTTAAATGCAAAATAAGAAAAGAAAAAAAGCATTGCCATGTGCATAGCAGAATGTAAGAGAGGATTCAAAATATACAGCAATAAAGTTCCATTTCAGGAAAGCCAATATAATAAGTACCACACATTATGTCAGAGCTGTCCATCTTTTCTTTGCTTCCTTGTAAGTTTTCTTTTATTCTCTGCTGTGTACTTTTTACTTTGTTCTTTTTACCCCCCTTCTTCCTCCCTTCCCCCAAGACATCTACAATTAAATGTGGATATATGTATGTATATACACATGTACATGTGTATAGACACATACACATATATAGACCTATATATACACATACATATAAACACTTGCATACTCATACATATACTTAGATATCTATAATCATACTCATACATAAACATATATATTCATATGCATCTATGTAAGACTGTACTATACTTGTCCAATGTTTCTCTGAGGGTGGATAACATTTTCCTTGAAAAGTCTAAATCTTTCCATGTTTTCCTAAGTCTACCAACTCATCCTTTCCTACACCACAGCAATATCCCAACCTTATACTCTCTAGTTCTTTTAAATAGTCTAAAACAATACTGATTAACATGGCTGACATATAGTATGGTATCCCTATTTTTCTCTTTTCATCAAATCTATTTTAGCTTTCACATTGTCTGAGATCATGATTACTAACCCTGCTTTTTTTCCTAATACATTATACTCCTGATCTTTATTTTATATTCGTGTGTATCTCTTATTTCCTATCCCTCATGACTCTTCTACTTTACTTCTACTTGCTACCTTGCCCTCATATTACTTAACCCCCCCCAAGATCCCTTCCTTATCCTGTCCCCTACCCCCTTTCCCATTAGTCTAAACACCCTTTTATATACCCCTTTATCCTATTCCCTCACTCTCTTATTTCTCTATACATTTAGAAGACTTTTATTCCCTTCTAAATGTATATATTGTTCTCACTTTAACCCAGATCTGATGTGGGTAGGGTTCCCTCTAAAAAATCTTCCCTTGTTCTCTCCCCACTTCCTATCCCCTTAGCTTTTTGTTTCTGAATTTAGAAGACTTTTATATCCATATATATACATATACATATGTATACACACATACATATATATACATATGTATGTATGTATGTATTCTTCCCTCTTTAACCCATTCCCAATCAGAGTAAGGTTCTAGAACTACCAGCCCTCATCCCTACAATTATATTTTATAAAAGCAAAGGACTAAAGTGTCCTAAGGATTTCTTTTATAAATTAGCCCACCTTGAAATTAGATCTGTTTAAGGAGAAATATTTTTCTTTATGGGGATGCTTTTGCACATAGGAACTTAATCAGAGAAGTAAGCTTTTATTAGGCATTTACAGTATGCCAGGCATTGTGCTAAGTCCACGGGATTCAAAGAAAGGCAAAAGCCATATAGACTCTACCCTCAAGGAGTTCACAATCTAGTGGGAAAACAGCATGTAAATAAACAGTTATATAATAAAAGATCCATACAGAGTAGGGGGAAGGTAATCTTAGATGGGGTGGCTAACTGGGAAAAGCCTTCTGCAAAAGATGGGGTATGAGCTGGGTCTTAAAGGAAGCCAGGGCTTCCAAGAGATGGAAGTGCAGAGGGAGAGGACTCGGGGTGTGAAGGCCATGCAGAGAGAGTGGGAGATGGAGAAGCAGCAAATAGACCCGTTTAGCTGCATCCCTGGGTGTGGGGAGAGGCATGAAGGCTAACACTGGAACAGCTTCACCCTGCCCTGAGCCACTCGCCTCAAAGGTTCCTTGCTGCCTCCCACTTGCCAGTGACTCAGTGCTATATTGCATCCCAAACATTTTTCACGAGGGATGAGACAATTACCTCTTCCTCTTAAAATTCTAGGGTAACAATTACACCATGGAATAATTCTACCGGTGGTGACTCATGACTCTTAACTCTGCCAGCTCCAGGATATCCTTCACAGAGATGGTGCAACATCTCCTTCTCATTCTTTCCCCACTACCTAGAAAACTCCCCCCAGAAACCACAAGACCCTACCCATGAGTCCCATTGCAGCAGGAGCTGGGCAGACTGTACATCAGGAAGGAGTCCTGGCTACCTCTGTTTCGTTTTAGTTTTTTGTATTTATATTTGGGGGGTGGGGAGAAGGCAAACAAGGAGAAGCGACTTGCCCAGAGTCACACAGCTAGTAAGTGTCTGAGGCCAGATTTGAACTCAGGAAGATGAGTTTTCCTGACTTCAGCCCCGGTGTTCTATCTACTGCAGAATCTAGCTGCCCTTTGGCTGCTTCTGTTTTCAGAGGGATTTTAAGAGGGAAGCTTTGGTAGTTGTCATTCATCGAGTGACATTTCTTTGTTCTGAAGCCGCATGCATTCATCATGCCACAGAGCTGCCCTGGCAAGTAGTCTCCTTGTGGATGGATGAAGGCTCTTTCTCCTCTTTGTTTTGCTAGTGCGGAGATCCAAAGCAGCCGATGAGAAGAGGCGTTCTATTGCTAAACAAGCTAGAGACGACTACAAGCGGTTATCCCTGGCTGCACAGAAAGGGAAGGGCAATGATGGAAGCCAGGGCTCCCAAGGTGTTGCACAGAAACCCAAAAGGCCTCCTCTTCCGCCAAAACCTCAACTGCTCAACCCAGCAGGACCACCTAGAAAACCTCACAGGTAAGCCAGAAGTCACCCAGCAGCATGAGTACCAAAATTAGAAGACAGAAGACAGATTGAAAGACCAGCTGGGTCTTTCCCACGAAGAAGGCAAGAGTGGTCAGCTGGTAGTACAATAAATGTCTTTGTTTGGTGCAGGGAAGCTCCAGTGAAGAAACTTCCTCCACCAAGCAGAACAACTTTGCAACTCACAGTCATAAACAGTTGCCTGGGGCACCGAGGGTCACTTTGCCCAGTGTCATGAAGCTAGTATATGCCAGAGTGGGGGACATAAAGCCAAGTTATCCTGACTCTGATAGTGATGCTCTCCATTACACCACACTGCCTTTTTAAAATGAAATTGCAGCATAAGATAAAACTTAGAGAATGAAATTCAGTCTTGCCCCTAGTGCCACCTCCTTGAGTAACCTTGGTGTTTGCTTTTAATATGGCTGTGATTAACCCTCAGTTACCTCAGGGCTAGTATAGTTGGTAGAGAGGGCATGGTCTTTGATATTCTCTCCCTTTTTATCTCCCAGTCATTAATACCTTCCATCAAAGGGCGGTAAGAGGAGCTACTTCATTTAAGAAGTGAAGGGAGAAGAGAATTGGACATAGGACATTTTCCATTTCACTGCTCATCAGTGGCTCTTAATGGAAAAACAAATTGATCTCTGATTTTCATAATGTAATAGTACATTTTCTATAGGACTTCAAAGTTTACCAAAAAGATATAAAAAGCCACTTTCTTCATGACAACCCTTTGAGAGAGGTGGTACAAGTATTATCATTCCTATCGTACAAATAAGGAAACTGAGGTTCAGAAAGTTTAACAGACTTTCCTGTGGTCTCACAAATTTCCTCATTCCAAATCCAGTGCTCTTTCTACCACAATGCCCCCTCATAAGCCAAGGCAAAAAGACAAACATAATCATAGTAGAAATTCAGGAATGACTGTAAAAATTACTTAGTCCAGCTCCCTCGTTTTATAGAATCACAGAATCTGAGAGATGGGAGGGACCTCAGCCATCATGTAGTCCAGTCTATTCCCAAAAGGAATCTGTACCAAGGCACTCCTGGCCAAGTAGTCAGGCCAGCCTGTGTGCCTGCAGACCCCAGAGAGGGAACCCAGTACCTTTTAAGGCAGCACATTCCCCTGTTGGATGGCTTTGGTTGTGAGACGGTCTTCCCTGATAGCAAGCCTGACTTGACAGCTTTTACCCCTTGTTCCTTCAGATCTGGCCTCTAGGGGGAAACAAAATTGAACAAATCCAATCCTTTTCTAAATGAAAGCCTTTCAAATACTTGAAGATAGCTATCATATCTGCCCTGCCCACCCCAACACTCCCCCTTAGTCTCCTGCGATCTAGACATCCCCCGTTCCTTCATCTAATCCTCATGCGACTACACTCCAGGTCAGAAACTGAGGTTCAGAGAGATTGTGACTTGACTTAAAGTCCTACCACTGCTTAGTGGTAGTGATAGACTCTCCGTCTAGGGTTACTATTGCCTCGGTGGCACCATGTGCTAGGATGCTAGACTTGGAGTCAAGAGGACCTGAATATAAAACCCACTTCCTAATTGTATGACCTAATTGCTGTCTGCCTCAGTGTCCTCATCTGTAAAATGAAGATCATAACAGCAGCTACCTCCCAGGGGTTGTTGTGAGGATCAAACGAGATATTTGTAAATGCTTCACAGACCTTAAAGTGCTCTATAAATGCTAGGGATGACGATAACGATGATGCCAGGCTACCTCTGTTTACCACTGATATGAAATAAAAAGTGGATGGCAATTTCTCTCCACAGATATGGTGCAGTTAATGATTTGAAAATTCTCCTTTGGCAATTACGATGTCCTTTTCTGTGATGCTAGAAAAGGTTAGAGGGAGACAGGGAAATTATAACTTGCTTTGGCCAGCATCTGGTGGAAAATGACAGTGGCATCATGGTAGAATTTCTTATCCTTCTTGTTCTTTGGCTAGAAAAGGTTTTTTTCTCCTGATTACTGATGTGATTTTAGTGTTTCACAGTTTAGCTGGAGTGGGAGCAGGAGAGAGCAGTTAGAAATGAGAGATCTGGGAAATGTGGTGAAAAGGGTACCAGAGTCTAGAGAGCTGGCTTACTAATCAATAAATCCACAAACGTTTATTAAGCGCCCTCTACGTCCAAGGCACTATGCTAAGCTTCTCACCCTGGCTCTGCTCCTGATTCACTATGTGAGTCACTTTGCTTCTCTGAAGTAGTTTCTTCATCTGTTAAAATTGGAAGAAGACATGAAGAATATCTCCCTCTTTGTGGCCATTAAGTATTCCTCTCCATATTTGGAAAAATATAAACTAATTCTATAACTTAATGGAAGAAAATCAATGTGGCATCTCTATATTTCTGCTTCCCCTATTGAAAAGCTCCAATCACTGTGTGCCCACATCCGCCAGCCCTCTCACCAGCGTGTCTCTCATCTCTCTGTCTCTCTGCTCACCATGGCGCTGCTGCATTCCTGCCGCCTGCTCTCCAGAGCCACCTTCTTCCATCCAGGCCTCGGCGCAGTCGCCTCCACCAGAGCCAGCTCTTGGTAGACCCAGGTAGAGATGGGCCCCACCCCCGACGCAATCTTGGGGGTTATGGAAGCATTTAAGAGGGACACCAACAGCAAGAAGATGAATCTGGGAGTTGGGGCCTATCGAGATGACAATGGGAAGCCTTATGTTCTTCCAAGTGTCCACAAGGCAGAGGCTCAAATTGCAGGGAAGAGCATGGGCAAAGAATACCTGCGCATCGCAGGACTGGCTGAATTTTGCAAGGCATCAGCAGAGTTGGCCTTAGGTGAAAATAACAAACTTCTGAAAAGCAACCGATATGTCACTGTACAGACCATTTCTGGAACTGCAGTATTGAGAGTGGGAGGCAATTTTCTGCAATGGTTCTTCAAATTCAGCCAGGATGTCTACCTTCCAAAACCATCCCGGGGAAATCATACCCCCATCTTCAGGGATGCTGGCATGCAGCTGAATGGCTATCGCTACTATGACCCTAAGACCTACGACTTTGACTTCAGCGGAGCCTTAGAAGACATTTCAAAAATAGCAGAGCAGTGTCATCCTTCTGCTTGCCTGTGCTCACACAACCCCACTGGAGTTGATCCTCGTCCTGAGCAGTGGAAAGAAATAGCATCCTTGGTAAAGCAAATAAAACTCTTTACCTTTTTTAACATGGCATACCAGGACTTTGCCAGTGGAGATGGCAACAAGGATGCCTGGGCTGTTCACCACTCCATTGATCAGGGTATTAATGTCTCTCTGTCAGTCATATGCCAAAAACATGGGCCTGTATGGTGAACATGTGGGAGCCTTTACCATGGTTTGTAAAGATGCCGATGAAGCCAAAAGGGTAGAATCCGAGTTGAAAATACTCATTCGTCCCATGTATTCCAACCCCCCTCTCAATGGTGCCCAAATTGCCACCACGATCCTGAATACTCCTGAGCTGAGGAGCAAATGGTTGCAAGAGGTCAAAGGCATGGCAGACCGCATCATTGGCATGCATACCCAGCTGGTTTCCAACCTCAAAAAAGAGGGCTCCTCCCACAATTGGCAGCACATCACTGACCAGATTGGCATGTTTTGTTTCACAGGCCTGAAACCTGGGCAGGTGGAACAGCTAATCAAGGAATTCTCCATCTATATGACAAAAGATGGCTGCATTTCTGTAGCGGGGGTCACATCAGGCGACGTAGGATACCTTGCCCATGCTATTCATCAAGTCACCAAATAACTCTCCCCGGTGAGATGGAGCAGAGACTAACTTTCCACCTTCAGACTCTGCCATTGGAGATTCAGAGAGATGACTGTGCTGGTGAAGATAGGAGTGGTGCGAGAAATCCTTTCAACCACAGTGCTCAGTGCTCAGCCATTGCAAGTGTCTCAGAACAAGGCCTGTGAGCAGGCTAAAGACATCTGAAACTAGTGTTTGCAGCTTTGTGGCCCTAACCCCAACTCCCCAACCCATCCTCCACAACTTTTCCAAAACATTTTATGTTTACAGTAACTCTACTAAAAATCCCGCCCTGAAACCAGAGCTCCTCTCCCTCTCCTCTTGCCCCAGTCTTAGATCTCCTGGCATTACAATGTTGTTCAGGAGGTTTAATCTAGGTAATAAATATCACTTAGACCACGTAACAGAAATCTCTGCGGTGCTAAAAGCTTCCAAAGAAGGCTCGCTCAGTTCTGACTCCCGCCTCTTACTGGCCTCCCATGACTCATGGAGGCACCTCGGAGCATGGACGCTGCTGTTGTGCAGTCCCTTGGCTTCAAGAAATAACAGGAAAAGGAGGTGGCTCTCACCTGCTGGACAGCTAAGACTTTTTTAACTTTCCTTTCCTCCCCCATTTTTATTGCTGTCCTTTCCCTTTGACCCAAAGATCCAAATCTGCCCTAGTTTCCCTCTGCTTGAATTAACCTTTAAACTTTTCCTCTCAGGATCCATACACTTGGAAAATTAAGTAAAATGTAATTTAAGAAATGAGCATTTTCTCTCCTCCCCTTTCTCAGCAACAGATGAAGGAGAATTCGATAAAATGACTGCACTTTAATATTGGCATCATCGTAAAGCTTTTAATCGTCCCCCTTTTTGCCACCTCTCCACCAGACTTCTTCAATGTGGTTGTGCAATAAATAGCCTGTTTATGACAAGTCTGTATGAGGCAGTCAGTCCTGGGAGATGAGTATTTTGAGCTGTGTTTCTCTGTGTTACTAGCCGAGTTCACACTTCAACCTTGAAAAGATCACCCTCCATTGTAATCATGTAGGCCTAAAGGCAGCTTGGTTTCTCTGTTACCATAAAATTATTGTAGATTGGAAAAAAAAGAAAAGCTCCAGTCACTAAGCATTTATTAAGCACCTGCTATGTGCCAGGTACTGTGGTAAGTGCTGGGGATACAAAAATTGGCAAAAAACAGTTCATGCCCTTGAGGAGCTCATGGTCTAATGGAGGAAACAACATGGAAACAACTGTGTACGAACAGACTAACTATGGGACAAATAGAAAATGAAAAGGACTAGAAATAAAAGCGTTTGGTAAAGGCTTCCTGTAGAAGGTGGAATTTTAGCTGCAACTTTAAGAAAGCCAGCGAAGCCAGGAGGGAGAGATGAGAAGGAAGAGCATTCCAGACGTGGGGACAGCCAGAGAAAATGTCCATGGTCAGAAGAGGGGGTGTGTTGTTTAAGGGACATCAAGGAAAACAGTGTCACTGGATTGAAGAGTAGGTAGGGTATGATGTGTAAGAAGGTTGTAAAGGTGGGAGGGGACAGGTTATAAAGGGCTTTGAATGCCAAAGGACTTCATATTTGATCCTGGATGTGATAAGGAGCCACTGGAGTTTGTTGAGTAGGGAGGTGACCTACATGCTTAGCTCACCTCCAGAGCAAAGTGGAAGATGAAGTAGAATGGGGAGAGACTTGTGGCAGGCAGACCACCCAGTAGGCTAGGTCCAAGGCGATAAGGGCCAGTGCCAGGGTGATGGCAGTATCAGAGAGAATGGGGCATATTTGAGAGATGCTACAAAGGTAAAATCCGCAGGTCTTGGCAACAGATTTTGGATGAGGGGGGTGAGTGAGAAGTTGAGGACAGCCCTTAGGTCATGGGCCTGGGAGGTTGGGAGGTTGGTGATGAGACATCCGGATTGAAATGTTTAATAGGCAGTTGGAGATGCAAGGCTGGAGGTCAGCAGAGAGCCCTGTAATGGAACATGGAGTTCAGCGATTGACACCTAAGCTCTAACCATGATTTCCAGATTGCTTCATTTCACTAGAGGACTGCAGTTGGGGAAATGCCAGGTTTTTTCATGGCCTGGGGAAATCGGTGACCAGGACATGGTATTTTCTGCTTCCCAGTGAACATAATGCCCAGCAAGACAAGAACATACTGAACATTACTGGGGTGCCATGGAGGACACTTTCCTGCCTCCGATGTAGATTTTTCACTTAAATGGTACAAGTGTCTACACATGATCTTTAATCCAGACCACACTGGGAAGATAGAGAAATGCATTTTGGAATATATCCATTTCCAAAGTTACTTCCAGACTTTGGTATGTTATATATGGAGAACAGTAAGGATGGCATCTTTTATTTTGTTTTATACTTGGGGTAAGAGATTTAGCAGGGACTCTGAAGGCCATCTAGTTCAACTCCCTCATTTTATCACTGAAGAAACTGATGCATAGAGAAGCTAAGTGACTTGTCCAAAGTCCTACAGATAGCAGTTGTCAGAGACAGATTTTTTTAACCTAGGTTCTCCAACCCTGAATCTTTCTATTCTCTACATCAATATTTTTATTAATTTTTAAAGTTTTATTATTACCCTTTGTTTTTACACCAGTCATGTCCCCTTAAATATTTCTGATGGGAGCCTTCCTTATAACAAAGGAAAATATTTAAGCAAAGCCAACCC
>JAQQSZ010017147.1:0-10864 GCA_028646595.1 Phalanger gymnotis
AGTACCAAATTGAATAGTAGGAGTGATAATGGACATCCTTGTTTCACCCTTGATCTTATTGGGAATGCATCTAGCTTATCCCCATTACAAATAATGCTTGTTGATGGTTTTAGGTAGATGCTATTTATAATTTTAAGGAAGACTCCATTTATTCCTATACTTTCTAGTGTTTTTAATAGGAATGGGTGTTGTATTTTGTCAAAAGTGTTTTCTGCATCTATTGAGATTATCATATGGTTTCTGCTAGTTTTGTTATTGCTATGATCAATTGTTCTGATAGTTTTCCTAATATTGAACCAGCCTTGCATTCCTGGAATAAATCCTACCTGGTCATACTGTATTATTCTCGTAAGTTGCTGCAATCTTTTTGTTAATATTTTATTTACAATTTTTGCATCAATATTCATTAGGGAAATTGGTGTATAATTTTCTTTCTCTGTTTTGACTCTTCCTGGTTTAGGTATTAGTCTCATATTTGTGTCATAGAAAGAATTTGGTAGACACCTTCTTTGGCTATTTTCCCAAATAATCTATAAAGTATGGGAATTAATTGTTCTTTAAATGTTTGGCCCTGGAGATGTTTTCCTAGGGAGTTGATTGATGGCTTGCTCAATTTCTTTTTCTGAGATGGGGTTATTTAGGTAATTTACTTTTCCTCTTCTGTTAACCTGGGCAATTTGTATTTTTGTTAATATTCATCCATTTCCCTGAAGCTATCAAATTTATGGGCATACAATTAGGCAAAATAATTCCTAATTATTTTTTTAATTTCCTCTTCATTGGAGGTGTATTCCCCTTTTCATTTTTGATACTAGTAATTTGGTTGTCTTTTTTTAATCAAATTGACCAAGAGTTTATCAATTTTATGTGTTTTTTTTTTCATAAAACTAGTTCTTGGTTTTAGTTATTTCAACTTTATTAATCTCTCCTTTGATTTTCAGTATTTCTAATTTGGCATCTAATTGTGGATTTTCAGTTTGTTCTTTTTCCATTTTTTTCATTTGCATGCCTATTTCATTGATCTCCTTTTTATCTATTTTATTCATGTAAGCTTTTTGAGATATGAAACTTTCCCCTAAGAACTGCTTTTGCTGCATCCCATAAGTTTTGGTATGTTGTCTCATTATTGTCATTCTCTTGAATGAAGTTATTAATTGTTTCTGTGATTAGGTTTTAGGATTAGATTATTTAGTTTCCAATTAATTTTTAGTTTATCTTTCTGTGGTCCTTTATTCCAAGTAATTTTTATTGTGTCGTGATTTGAGAAGGATGCATTGACTATTTCAGCCTTTCTGCCCTTGATTTTGAGTTTTTTATGCTCTAGTACATGGTCAATTTTTGAGTATGTGCCAAGTACCTCTGAGAAAAAAGTATATTCCTTTATATCTCCATTCAGTTTTCTCCAGAGATCGGTCATATATGCCTTTGCTAAAATTCTTTTTACCTCCTTAACTTCTTTCTTCTTTATTTTGAGGTTAGATTTATCAAGTTCAGAAAGAGGGAGGTTGAGGTCCCCCACTAATATCGTTTTGCTGTATATTTCTTCCTGCAACTCCCTTAACTTCTTCCTCTAAGAATTTGCATGCTATACCACTTGGTGCATATATGTTAAATAATGATATTGCTTCATTGTCTGTGGTACCTTTTAGCAGGACAGTGTCCTTCCTTATCTTTTTTAATTAGATCTATCTTTGCTTTTGCTTTGACTGAGATCAGGATTGCTGCTCCTGCCTTTTTTACTTTATCTGAAACATAATAAATTCTACTCCATCCTTTTACTTTTAGCCTGTGTTTATCTCTCTTTTTCAAATGTGTTTCTTGTAAACAACATGTTGTAGGATTGTGGTTGTTATTTCATTCTGCTATCTGTCTACATTTTATTCCTTTAATTTCTTTTTCTTCTCTTATTGCTATAGCTATCATATCTAGTACTATACTGAATGATAGTGGTGATGATGGACATCCTTGCTTCACTCTTGATTTTATTGGGAAGGCTTCAAGTTTATCCCACTTATAGATAATGCTTGTCCTTATTATTAAATAGATACTACTTAGCATTTTAAGAAAAATTCATTGATTTCTAAGCTTTCTAGTAAATTTAGTAGGGATCGATGGATTTTTTTCAAATGCTTTAACTGTGTCTATTGATATAACTACAAGTATATATATATATATATATGTGTGTGTGTGTGTGTATGTGTATATATATGTATTTATATATGTATATGTATATGTGTAGGTATGTGTGTGTGTATCCAGTTTTTCTAAAATTGAACCAACTTTGCATTAGTAATGGGTCATATATGTCACAGTATATGATCTTGGTGATATAGTGCTATAATCTTCTTGCTAAGTATTTTATTTAAAATTAACTTCAGTATTCATTAAGGAAATTAATCTATAGTTTTCTTTCTCTTTTTGCTCTTCCTGGTTTAGATATCAGAACAACATTTTGTCATAAAAGGAATTTGGTAGGATTCCTTCTTTACCTATTTTCCCTAAATAGTTTATATAGTATTGGAATTAATTATTCCTTAACTGTTTACTTGAATTCACTTGCAAATTCATCTGGTCCTGAGGATTTTTTTCTTAGGCAGCTCCTTGATGGCTGGTTCAGTTTCTTTCTCTAAAATAGGATAAATTAAATATTCCATTTCTTTTTCTGTTAACTTGGGCAATTTATATTTTGTAAATATTCATCCATTCTTACATAGTCTGCAGGTTTTATTTGCATATAATTGAACAAAATAACTCTTAATAATGTGGATGCTGCTAAATCTTTTGTGATTCTAACTGTGGCTCTATGATATTTAAATGGTTTCTTTCTGGCTCCCTAAAGTATTTTCTCTTTGTCCTGGGAGCTCTGTAATTTGGCTAGAATATTCCTGAGAGTTGTCTCAATCTGTAATTTGAGTATATCACTTCTACAGGGTGTAGAAAGCTTGTTCCAACATGAGACCTCTGGTTGGTCTTTGTGTTTATCAGATTTCTTGAGACTTTAAAAGCTCATCATTATACCAATAAGACAATAATAACCATGTAGATGTCAAAATTGTCACAATTGTCAAAATGCCTATATGGTTCTGTATCACAAAGTATACAAGACTGTCCATGTAGAAGGTAAAAATAAACCATTTATTCAGACACCAAAGAACCATATCCCATAAGCTATCTACCCAATCCACCAGAGCAGTAAAGCATTCAATGCATAATATCACAGGATGGAGCCTCGCCTTTCCCAAAACCTCTCTGCCCCCTCTGCTGGGGTCATTCCAGAAACAAACTCACAGTACAGCTAAGTCAGTCTGTTCTGTTATAACTATCAAGATAGCCATTAGCAGCCATAACAGCTCTCTCTCTCTCCATTTCCTGTGACATAACTTCCTTTTCCTCTCAGGAAGTTCCTCTTAGCACACATGACTTAGGCTTCCTGTGATGTAAGCAGGTCACATGGCCTATTAATGGGTGGAAAAGTTCTTCAAATCTAAATTGCTACTACAATCATCTTTACAAATTTTCTGTTGTTTTATAAATTATTCTTCTGGCTCTCCTCATTTCATTCTACTTCTATGTATCTTTAGTGGTTTCTCTGAAACATTTCCTTCAACATATCTTATTGCATGATAATATTCCATTATATTCATATATCATAAGTTGTTCAATTATTCCCTCAGTTTCTTATTTTTTGCCACCAGAGCCAATGGGAAGATATTCGGGGTTTATTTTTATTCTTTGTCATGAGAAAATGAGTTACCATAAGTATTATTGTACATATGTGTCTTTTACCTCTTTCAAAAAAATCTAATTGGGGTTGGTTATGTAATAAAAAAAAAATTTCCAATTTACCTTCTTTGACCTTTCTCTATCTCATTTGGTCATGAAGTCTTCCCTTGTCCATCAATCAAACAGGCAATTTCTTTCATGGGCTTTTTTTATCATGTTACTATTGATGTCTAATTTATGTGCCTACTTATAAATAATTTTTGCTATATGATGTGAATGTTGGTATATACTTAGTTTCTGTCAGATTGCTTTCCAGTTTTCCAAATAGTTTTTTTTTTTTTTTATCAATGACTTATTCATCCAGTAATTGAGATATTTGGGCTTATCCTACACTGGTTTACTCTGCCTGTGTGTGTGTTTGTGTGTGTGTGTGTGTGTGTATGTACGTATGTAATAGTTAAGTAGTTCCACCAATCAATGTCTCGATCTCTTGCACAGTACCATTTGTGTTGATGATTATATCTTTATAGTATAGCTTGAAATTCCATACTACTAAGCCTTTTTCCCTCTCACTTTTTTTTCAATAATTCACTTTAGGGCTTTTACTTTTATGCCCATAAATTAATTTTGTTATTTTTTCTAGCTCTATAAAATTGTCATTGGCAGTCCCTTTGGTATAGTACTGCATAAGCAAATTGATTTAAGCAATATTGTCAGTCTACCCATGAGCAATTTATATTTCTCCAATTATTTAAATCTATATTTGTGTAAAGGATGCTTGGCAGTTGTGTTCATATGTTTGCTATATGTGTCTTGACATACATACCCACAAATATTTTATATGTTCTGTATTTTAAATTGAATTTCTATTGCTATCTATTTGGATTTTTTAGTAATATACAGAAATACTTATCATTTATGAAGCTTTATTTTATATATCTTCTCACCGTGGATGTTTTTAATTGTTTAATTTTAAGTTGACTTTCTAAGGTTGTTTAAACAATCATATCATTTGCAAAAAACAATAATTTCATTTCCTATTTGCCTGTGCTCATTCTCTCAGTTCCTTTTATTATTTCTGTAGTTGGCATTTCTAGTACTATATTTAAGAGTAATTGTGATAACGGACATCCTTGCTTTACACTGATCTTATTGGAAAGGCCTCTAATTCATCCTTATTACACATGATTCTGCCTCTGGGTTATAGATAGGTATTATGTATCATGTTAAGGAAAGATCCATTGCCCCCTATACTTTTTAGTCCTTTAAAAAAACAAGAATTGGTATTATATTTTGCAAAAAAAAAATTTCTGTTCATACTGATAAATTCATGATTGCTATTTTTGTCGTTAATTTGAAAAATTGTGTTGGTAATTTTCCTCACTTTGAACAAATCCTGAATTCTTGTTATAAATACATGCTTCTCATAGTGTATTATCCTTGTAATAATGTTTTTATAATCTCTTTACTAATATTTTATCATAAAATTTTAATCAATATTCATGAGGGACATTGGTTAATATTCTTCTTTCTGTATTTTGGCTCTCTCTGGTTTAGATATCATAATCATATTTATATTATAGAAGGAATTTGGCAGGAATCCTTTACTTAAATACTTCATATAATTTTCAAATTAATTGTTTGTTAAGTATTTGATAGAATTTGCTTTTCATTTGATCCTTTTTTAACCTTTTGAACTTATTTAGAACTTGTTGAAATTCTTTTTCTAAAATTGGGTTGTTTAATTTCTCTATTTCTTCTGTTAACCTAAACATTTTGTATTTTTGAAGAGTTAATCTATTTTGTTTGAGTTTTCAATGTTATTGGCATGGAATTAGGCAAAATATTTTCATATAAATATTCTCTATTGATAATTCACCTTTTTAATTTTTGGCACAATTTTTTACAAAGATTGTTATTCTCTAATATATGGTCAATTTTTGTGAAGCTGCCAAGTATAATTTAGAAATGTGTATACTCCCTTCACTTATTTTTGGAGGTTTATCAGGTACAAGTTTTCTAAAATTATATTTAAGTCCTTTTAGATTTCTCTAAGTCTGAGAGGAATAAATTGCGGTCCTGTCTATCATAGTTCTAATATCTTTTCCTATAACTATTTCCTTCAAATATTTGGATGCTGTGCCATTTGGTGCATGCATAGTTCATAAGGATTTTGATTCATTGTCTATGGTTCCTTTCAGCAAAATTTCCTCTTTATCTCTTTTAACTGCATCAATTTTTGATATTTCTTTGTTGGAAATAATTATTGCTATTCTTGTGTGAGGGTGTGTGTGTGTGTTTTGCTTCACCTAAAGCATAAATAGGTTTTGTTCTGGCCTTTATTTTAACTCTGCATGCATGTTTCCATTTTAATTGTGTTTCTAACAAACAACATGTTGATAAGTAAGGGCAGCATGGAAAAATTAACCTGTCAGATAAGGGAAGTTTTTATAACTAAACAATAGGTGGAGAGGGTCACAGGAAATAAGTAGTTTTAATTATGGAAAATGAAAAGATTTTTGCCCAAAAAAAATAGTATAGCCAAAATTGGAAGGAAAGCAGGAAACTGGTGAGAGAGGGTGTAAGTCTACAGGAAATTTCTCTGATAAAGGCCTCATTTCTCAGATACATAAAAATAAGCCAAATTCATAAAAAATAAGAGGCATTCCTCAATTAATAAATGGTAAAATGTTATTAATAGGCATTTTCAGGAGAAATCAAAGCTATCAATAGTTATATAAAATGCTCTAAATCACTTTTGATTAGAGAAATGAAAACTTAAACAACTCTGAGATGGCACTTCATGCCTATCAGATTGACTAATGTGATAGAAAAGGAAAATGTCAAGTATTAGATGGGATGTGGAAAAATTAGAACAGTAATACTCTATTGGTGGAGTTCTGAACTGGAATGTGAACAGATTCTGGAGATCATTTTGGAACTGCCCCCAAAGGCTTATAGAACTGTGCAGACTCTTTTCACTCAACAATGTCACCACTATGTCTGTTTCCCAAAGATACCAAAGAAAAATGAAAAGGACTTAATTGTGCAAAAATCTTTCTAGCAACTCTTTTTGTCATGGCAAAGAATTGAAAAATGAAGGGGGAAGCCCATGAAAAGAGGAATGGCTGGACAAATTGTGGTATAATGATTGTGACAGAATACTATTGAGCCATAAGAAATGATGAACAGGTTAGTTTCAGAAAAAAACCTGAGAAATCTTACATGAACAGAGCAGAACCAGGAGAACATTGTACAAAGTAACAGCAATTTTGTAGTGATGACCAAGGGTGAGAGACATATATACTCAGATCAAGAAAATCATATGAGAATTCTAAATTACCCATGATAAAAAAAAGAATGCTATCCATCTCCAGAGAGAGAGAACTGATAAACTCTGAGTTCAGTATTTACTTTGTGTGTGTGCTTTATTTTGCAACATGGATGAAATAGAAGTATATTTTGCATAACTTCACATGTATAATCAGTGTCATTGTTTGCCCCCTCTATGGGGATGGAGAGATTTTGGAACTCAAAATTTTAAAGACTGCATATTAAAATTTTTAGTGTAATTGAAAAATATTTAATTAAAAGAATAAAAATGTGCAAAAATAAAACAATAATTAAGAATATAGTTCAAGATTCTTCTTTCTAATCCTTTATAATGTTTTCTATTGTATGCCTGTAGTTTTTCCATTGTCATTCAGATATAAATTTAATATTGTGTTTCACTCTAGCCTATACTTTTTATCTTTTCCTTCTATCTTTTCCCTTGATTTCTGTGTTTTTATTTCAAAATTTCAACACTATTCTGATGCTTTAATCAGGAATTCTTGGAAGCCCATTATTTAAAGGTCATTTGCTTCCTGTAGCCTTATGCTAATTTTAGCTTGTTAAGAATTTTTTTTTATTGTAAACCTATCTTTTGCCTCCTAGAATATCTAATTTTCTATGTCTGTTAAATCTTGTGTAACTCTAACTGTAACTCCTATGTACTTGAATTCATTACTTCTGACTCCTTGAGAATTTTTTTTTTCTGTGATCTGCGATCTGTGATCTAGAGGTTGGGTTTTGGTCTAATACTCTGGGAGTTTTAATTTGGTGGATTCATTCAAGAAATGATTGCTGTGTTCTTCCTGTTTCTAATTTGCCCTCTAGTTTAAAGATACTTAGGAAGTTGTCTTTTATGATTTCTTGAAATATGTTTTTGAGGAACATTTTCTGCTCATGGAATTCAGGTAATCTATAGATTCTTATTTTATCTCTCTTCAGGCTTCCAGGTCTGGAAGTTCTTATTATAAGATTCTTAATATATTCTTCTATTTTTTTCAGTCTTGTGATGTTTAAAAAGTATTTCTTCCTGTCTCATAGAGTCATTTTCTTTATTTGGTTGATTGTCATTTTCAGCTAATTTCTTGCATCTGCAAGGTTTTGTATCTTTTGTTCTAAACTGCTTATTGTTTTTATTTCATAATTTTCCCCATAGCTCTCATTTTTGTTAATTTTCTTGTATTGCTCTCATTTATTGTATATTTAAATTTTTAACTCTTTAAAAAAAAACTCTTCTTTTATGTCTTCTAGTAATTCTAATTGAACTTGTGTCCAAGATGCATTTTTCATTGTGACTTAGCTTGCTGATTTTTTGGAGTCATTCTCTCCTTCTAAGTTTGTGTTCTGATTGACTTTGTCATCATATTGGCTCTTTATATAGAATTTTCACATAGGTGTATTTTCTGGCTGACTCTCTGACTTTGGACTTTGTGTTTGAACCAGACTCTACAGACTACTGGGAGAATGGCTTGACGTTGCAGGGGGGAAGAATTTTTTTTTTATTAATCTGCTCTTTTCTTGGGTTATTGAATATTATATTATTCTGAGAATATCAGGGACATCTCTGGTTGAGGTTGGAGCTTTCAGTGAATATCAGGGATATCTCTGGTTGAAGTGGGAGCCTTCAACCTTTCAGTGCTTCCAAAATGATCTGATCCAGGCTGATCACTGCCTTCCTAGTCAGAGTTCTGCAAGATTTTGACTTGTCTTTGTATCTGCATAATACTCTAGGTGACTTATTCCTGATTGGAAATTGCATCAGACTGCTGCTAAGCAGCAGTTTCTGTGTGGCAGAACTGTACGCTGCTTCTATTTTACTACCTCTATTCTCATCTCAGATGCATTAATTTTGTGTGTGCAAAAGCTTTTCAAATTCATGTGACCAAAATTATCATTTGATCTTTTGCAATTGCTTTATCCCTTGTTTGGTTAAAAATAAATCTCCTACGCCTATTTGTAAAAGGTGTATAAGCTGCTTCTCCGATTTTTTCATGGAATTTTTAATATTAATTTTAAGGTCCTATACTCATTATGAATTTCTTATGGAATATGGCATAACTAGTCACTCTTAGTAATGAATGTGTGTTTATATTATAACAAAAATTTACTCAGGGGGGGGCGATATAATTCAATATAAATATATTTTAAAGTAAGTAAAAAAGAGTTTGGTTAACTATTTTTGAGTGATGATTGACTATGTTTAGAAACCTCTCTGATATTCCAAAAGTTGATGTGGTTATCAGAGTATCATAAGGGAGAATGATTGTAAGAACTTATCATCTGTGCAAATTCCTTCTCGCATTTGGCCTCTAGTTTAGATAACTTCTGTGGCAGGAACAATGTGTCTTCTGTGAGTGCACCATGTTTTCACAGGTGCCTTACATGGCATTAATAGAAGAATACTGACCTGAATTATCTGTTATTGCATCTCTTGAAGATTTGCGGTGGTTCTGGCATGTGTATGGAAAACATTTAATTATGGGACAATATTGGAGGTAGGCTTTTGCTCTGTCAAGTAAAAGATTTTTGCCTGAGAAGCAAATGAAGAGGAAGCTTGTGTCTAGTGAACTTTTTGGTCAATTGCATAGCTGCATAGATGTAATTTTGCTATACAACATAATTTTTAGGAAGTATTCCTGTTTCATTCTAATGCCTTAATTGGGAGTATCCTTGCATATGGAGACTATTCTCTTGTATATGACAACTTAGGCTTATGGACCAGGGGTTATAGGTCCTATTTCATTCACTTTAATGGTGAGAAGGTGTATTTAAAAAAAATATTAAATATTTTTGTCTCTCACCTCACAGCACTCACTGGAATTAATTTTTAAAAATGGAAGACTTGGGGCAGAACCAAGATGGTGGCTGGAAAGCAGGGATTTGCCTAAAGCTCTCCCCCAGGACCCTCAAAACACCTATAAAAATGGCTCCGAACAAATTCTAGAACTGCGGAACCCAAGAAATAACAGAGGGAAGCAGAGCTCCAGCCCAGGACAGCCTGGATAATTGCTGAGTAAGCTCTATTGCACAGATCTGGGAGCAGAGCAGAACCCGGTATGCCGGGCTGTGCCCGGCTGGACCAACCAGATCCGGAGCCAGGCAGAACAGGTCCTAGTGCCCTGAATCAGTGAGCTGTGACAGTCACCACACTTCTCAACCCACAAACACCAAAGACAACAGAGAAGGTTTGTGGGGAAAAAAAACTGAGAGAATGGAGTGAAAGGAGCTGGTGGTATGGCCACCACCCCAGGGCCATCGGATGTGGTACAGCTACAGAACTACAGCTGCAGTTACTTCTGGCCCCAGGCCCACTTGGTGGGAGGAATCTGAGAGGGAGTGTAGAGCCTGCTCTGATCTGAGTCAAGGTGCATGTTGGTGATTCTTGGGGGAGCAGGAGCACTGGTGGGCAGAGTTTGCTGTGTGGAAAAAGCTCTGAAAACAACACCATAGCCCCTCAAGCTTGGGACTACTCTACAAACAGTCATACCCCAAGGAAAACACAAGTCAAGTAGTTGTCTGAGAACATGGCCAGGCAGTGAAAATGGACTCAGATCTAGACTCAGACTTTGGAATCTTTCTTTGGTGACAAAGAAGACCAAAACATACAGCCAGAAGAAGTCAACAAAGTCAAAGAGCCTACATCAAAAGCCTCCGAGAAAAACATAAACTGGTCTCAGGCCATAGAAGAGCTCAAAAAAGATTTGGAAAAGAAAGTTAGAGAAATAGAGAAAAAAATTGGGAAGAGAAATGAGAGTGAAGCGGGAAAACCATGAAAAACAAGTCTATGACTGGCTAAAGGAGACCCAAAAAA
>JAQQSZ010017148.1:0-10863 GCA_028646595.1 Phalanger gymnotis
GCAAGGTATGAGAGATTCTCTAAGGAGAAAACAACAAGAAATTTATTTAGGCCCCACCGCAGCAAAAACTTGAACCAGCCTCCCCATTCCAACATCTTGACAAAAAGACTCCAGGCCCAGAAAGCCCATTTCACAAGGGCAACTAGGAGGCCAAAGAAAAGCAAGAGAGTATTTAGCCAAATCATGTTCACTGGCTTCATGTTCCTGCTCACACTTGGGTAAGCCCCGCTTCCACAGCTTCTGGCTTCCACACCTTCTGCCGCCGCCGCCGCCGCTAGAGTTGTCTCCCGGCTCACCCTTCCTCCCTTCCTCGCAGCGGAGCTTCCAGCGTTCTCAAGCCCCGCCTCAATGACCAGAGACCATTGATTCCCGAGCTGGCCCCTCCTAAGTCAACAATCCACACCCACACAGGTTTCACACCTGACAGGGCCCTGGGCCTGGGGCTTAGCACTTAACAGCTGAAAGTACTTCCACTCAAAAGAAACAAAAGCCATGCTAATGAGACAATTTTGCTTGACAACACAGTTTCTTGACCTTCTCTTACTCCAGAATAATTTTGTTGTTTTTTTCTAGCTCTATAAAGTAATGCTTCAGCAGTATGATTTGTATGTAATGAATATGTTATTTTATATAGTATTGTCATTTTTATATAGCAGTTATGCCTACAATGAGCAATAAATATTCTTCTAATTATTAAGATCTGTGTTTGTATAAAGAGTATTTTTGTAGTTGTATTCATATAGGAAGAAATTGTGCATTTATTAAGTGTTTATTATGTTCTAGGAGCTGTATTAAGTACTAACAATACAAATGCAAGCAAAAAGAATGCCCTAAGTCTCGAGAAGCTAACATTCTATTGATAGAAGGCAACAATTAAAATGAAGCTAAAAAGCAGGGCAAGGAGGAGGAAGAAGATACCCAGTGAAGGGCCAGTCATTGAAATTCAAAAAGACAGTATCATGTTTTTCCTCATTGCCTAGAGTTACTTCAATTCTTTTCATTTTTTATCGTTGTAGCTAATAATATCTAGAAATATCAAATACTAATTGTAATCATGAAAATGACTGCTTTTTCTGGTTCTTATTCTGTTAACCTAAGCATTTTATCTTTTTTTTGGTAAATATTAGTACATTTCATTTAGATATTCTGCTTTATTGGCATATCATTGAGCAAAATAATGTCAAATGACTTATTTTAATGGTTGTGAATTAATTTTTAAAAAAATTTTTGATACTCGAATTTTGAGTTTCACTCTTTTAGATATCAAATTACCTAATGGTTTGTCTATTTTTTAAAAAAGCTTCAAATCATATTTATTAATTCTTCATTTTGCTATCAATTTTGTTAATCTTTTTATTTTCGGGATTTCTATTTTTTTTGGTTGATAGTGGACTCTTTAATTTCTTAGTTTTCTAAGGTTTATTTTTTATTTGCCTGACAAATTTATCTGCTATTTGTCTACTTTTCAGATAAAATTTTTAGATGTATCAATTCTCCTCCTAAGGACTGCCTTCTCTGCCTCCTAAAATTTTCAATTTTTCATCATTGTTGTTATTGTGTTTAATAAAATTGTTAATTATTTCTGTAATTTTTCTTTAACCCACCCATTCTTAAAAGTTTTAAGCTGCTTAGTCTCCAGTTGATTTTAAGCTTTCCCCTCCATTATATTTTGTTAATTTTTTTATTGTAGTCTTTAAAAGCTATGTCTTACATTTTTTGATTTTTTCTATTTTATCCAATAGGTTGTTATGCCCTAACAAATATCTAATTTTTGTAAGAGTATGAAACACAACCGAGAAATATAGATGGTCCTTTATATGTTTCATTCAATAATCTTTAAGTATATCATAGTTTCTTTAGTCACCTCTATTCAGGTCTTTGGCTTTTTTTCTCTTTTTTTATTTAAATCTATCTAGGGTTGAAAGAGATAAATTGTGGTCTGCCACTTTTATTGTTTTACTGTCTACATTTAGGTGATATGCCACTTGGTGTATATATTTTTAGGGTCAGTAAGTCATAGTCTGAAACTTTAAGCAAAAAAAAAAATTGCTTTCCTATTTACTATTTTTAATTAAGTCTGATTTTACTCTTACTTTCTTTGAAGTCATGATTGTTCCCCCTGATTTTGTAAAGATTTTAAAACAGTCCTTGGTTTAATTGTGTCATTCTTTACATTTTAAATGTGTTTTTTAAGAAGAGCATAGTTTTGGATTCTGCTTTCTAATGCGTTTTGCAATCCTCATCCATTCTATAGTTGAGTTCATCCCATTCATATTCCCAGTTATTATTGTTGATATATTTCCCTCCATCCTATTATTTTACTATTTTCCTTCTGTTTCCTTTCTCCTCTTTATAAAGAAGTAGAAAAGTGAAAGAAGTGAAAGAAGCATGAACTCAGCAACAGTGCTCTAAATTTGGGATAAAGTGCTTCTGTTCCCCTGCCTCTCTTCCCTTACCCTCAGCTAGAACCCATTCACAGATGGTTATCTTTGTTTCTGTTCTTTTAGACCTCTTTTTGGGATCTACCCTCCTTAATTAATTGTTTTCCCCCCTTATGACTATTCACTCTCTTAAAGCCTTATCCCTCTTATTCCATTCTCTTCCTTATCCCCTTTCTTTGATATTTCCCTGTTAGGTGAAATTTATTTCTCTACTCAAGTGTGTGTGGGTTTGTATGTGTGTACATTTATGTGTGTATTTCCCTATTTCGGCCAGTTCACATACTTCCCACCCATTCTTCCCTGTCTATATAGCCTTCAATTGTACAGTACAATTATGTGAGATAATTTCTCCTTTACTTCCTCTCATCCTTCTTCTCTTGTGTATCCTTTTCCCTCTTCCTTCACATTCTGCTAAGATGATCAAAAATACAATGAAAGCATTCCTAGGCCCTCTGTCTTATTAGTTTCCCTCTATGGCTCCTGATGGTATTAGGAATTAGAGGGGACACATTTATCATCTCCTCCTATTAGAATGTAAACAGTTTATCATTGTCAGGTTCTTTATGATTACTAGCTCTTTTTTACCTTTCTTATGTTTTCTTTTATTCTTGTTCCACATTTAGAAGTTTTTAATGTAACTCCAGTCTCTTCATCAGCAATGCTTGGACTAAATAGTGAGTTATAGCAATGCCAGTTGGCATCTATTCTCGCATCATGCATGAGGTCAGGCCCTTCTGTGTGGGCCTGAAACCTCTTTGTGCCCTGGTGCACTGCATTAGTCTTGATCCTTTTTCAGTTGCTGCACTGAAATGTTCCACTGAGTTATTCCTTGCTAGATCTGATTCCAAGTACCTGCAGACTTTTTTTTTTGCTATGATAACCTGGGCTAGAAAAATGACACATCATAATTTTTTTTAATTTTTGATAGAGACTTGGTCTACTATGTTTCCTAGATTTTTATGGAGGATTTGTTGGGGAGAACACAGCTGTACTTTTCTTACTATTGCACTTTCTCAGCTCCCTCTCTCTGTACTGAAAGTCTGACAAGCTTCTTAGGATAGTCAGAGCTTGTGTTCTCCTGGAATAGCCATTATATATTCAAGATCACTCCATACCATGATATAGCATAGGAGCTACTCTTTTGTAGACATACTGTAATTTACAAAATATAAAATTCATTCTCTGAGATTATTTTTCATGGCTTCACATAAATCCTCAGAGGAGGATCCACTAAGCATTCTAGGAGCATCCGTCTAGAATTTTTGACCTTGTCATATGATCTCACCACATAGCCAGTCCAACTCCTTCTCAGATCACACATCTCAATAATTATATGCTTCATGCCACTTCTTTACAGGTCATGGTTGCTAGTATGTTGTGGTCTGCTCATATCGATCATATATTTCTCCACTGTTCTTTGGCTGAACTTTCATTTTAATCCTTTTGAAACTGTCATATCCGTGACTTCCAATGATACAGGATTACAGAAAGAATATATGAAAAAGATAGATCTTTGTTTTGAGGAGAAGCTTGGGCTCAGCTAATTATACAAACACTATGAAATTTTCTGAAGGAAATACAGCAGATTTCCTTCTTCCTGTTCAGTTCTGGGACCAGCTTATTGTTTGTTCCCACTATTTATACAAGATTTAAAATCTATAGATTGTCCATCCATCTGCATATCATAGTCTACATATTAATTTAAGGCAATCTTGATGAAAACTTGAGATGTGAATGGGTAATGTTTCACAAATGATATTCTACAGAGACAAATTAATGTGCTTAAATGTGTAGAGAATAAAGTCTCCCTGTATATTGGTTTTGGCCTTAAAAACTTGGAATTGATAGACCAAAATGCTTCTTAAAATTCATAAATGCAGGCAAATCAGAAATTAAAAAAAACTAGACCAATTAATTGTGCTTCTAACGTACCTCAATACTTTAGGGACATATGATTTAATCACTCTGAATAGTCCCTCTCCTAGAACATATAGCAGCCCTTTGTGACAAGCAATCTTCAAGAGTTACTGGGACCATAAAATAATCAATCTTCGGCCAACCTTGTGAAAAATCTCTCCAGCTTTAGCTCAGCTGGTCCCTAAATAAAAATAGGCAATTCTTCACTAGGTTTGTACTGAAAACTTCTTGAATAACTCCTTTACAATGCCTACCAAAATAAAATGTGGTTAATAAATATGTGTTGATAAATTGATTGAAAGCCTTTTTTCCAGCAGTGTGAAGCATATATCTAAATCTAAAATAACTCCTTCAAAGATTAAACAGAGATAACTTGCTTCAATGACCCTCTGATTATTCATATTAAATTGGCATAAGATAGGGAAATACATGTTTGTCAAAGGTGTTTGCCACCATCATAAAGGAAGATGGACTCAGAGTCTAAAAAGGAAGTAGGATATTGTTTTAAGCACACTAGTAGGCCCAGTCACACTGGACCTTCTCAATGAGGTCCATAATCACTCAAAAGAGGTCAGCCTAACTATCCACTCAGATAAAATTAAGTAGATGAAGAATATCTGAAAATCTAGCAATTCTGTCCAAAGGAGAATTGAGATTAGTCTAACATGAACTATTCATGGTGAAGCTCTGTTGGGTTTCACTGAGTAATATTTTCTTTTGTAAATGTTCATATGGACACCTCTTTATTTCATTCTAACATTCTGCTAGGTAGCAAAGTCTAGGCCATTGGTTTGACCACTGGAGAACGAGGGGCTGCAAAGCTGGAGAAGGATAAATGTTGTCCAGGTATGAAAAAAAAGGAAAGGGAGTGGAATTTACATTTTACATGTCATTTTGATTTCAATTCCAGACAAAATTTTAGAATCAATACATTGTAGAGCAGGCCTAACTTAGGCCAGTCTAGCAGTACTTCAGCCTCCAGGTTGGAATGAAATGAGACCCTTATAGACCATCTGATAGTTAACAAAAAGAGATTTACTTAACAATAACATGAAAAGGATGTTCATCAGTTATACAGCATTGATTCAGTTGATCACAACTTTCTTGGCTTTGTATTTACCATAGTTTAACTATTTTTTAGCCATAGCCTGGTTAGGCCTGAAAAGCCTATAGCTCCTCCTATGCTGCCTTTTGGATTTAGATTACGAAGAAGTTAGTAAATATTCTAAGCCTTGATTCTTCAGGTCAATTAGGTCTGAAAGATTATTTCATCACCCTTCAAGGGAAAGAAAAAAATACACAAATATAGCTTGTTTGTGTGAGTAGACTTTGTTCTTACAATAAGGTACCACAAGATTTTGAGGGATTCAATTTGGAAGAGGAGTAATATTTGCTTTCTTTAGCACTAGAAGACAGAGATAGGAAGATGATGCAGAAAGGCAGAGGTAGAATTGATATAAAGGAAAGCTTCTTAAAAATTATAACTATCTGTAAATGAAATCAGCTACCTGAGGAGTTAATGAATTCTCCCTCATTAAAGATCATGATTCAAGAATGGATTATCATTTGTCCAGCATTCTTTTGAGGGAATTGTTGAGGTACAAAATGAATTAGATGGCCACCGATGTTCATTCTAACTCTGAGATTTTGTCAGTAACTTAATGATGACACTCATAACTCTTCTGTCACATAGATTTCATGACAACAGCAGCCTCTTACGCTAGTTTTTATTTGTCTTACTATCATTACTGTTTCTTGAACTATCATTTTATATCTAAACTCTCAGGAAAAGGTTTTCAGTGAACTCTACCCATCTCCATCATAAAGGTGATACCCATAATTAAAAAAACAACTGTTTGGCCTATTGAGAAAAAGAAGATTCTACATAAATGTTAGATAGTTTTATTGGTATTAAGATTTGTACTATGAAGAAGATACCATTTATCATTTTGTTGAAAGCCTGTTTTATTAAGATGAAATTGCAGTTCAAAGGTTATTTGTTTGCAGATAGGAGTTTGAAATCTCAACGCTCAATAGTATTATTGCATTGCTTTTAGCAGCATGCATTTCATTTGCACTTGCCAAGAAGGCAGGGAAATATCACATCACACATCTCTCATTAATAGAGCGACCACTACTTCTCCCAGGGGCTTGTACTTAACACCATAGCTATCAGGAGTGATTCCCTTCTCAGGTATTTTATCCACCAAGTCATGATTATTGAATTTGGTGAAAATCCAGTTCTTGGAGATGGGTGTATTCTTGCAGCTAGAAAACTTAAAAGTAGCCCTGAGCAAAGCTTCAATCACATATTCTTCACTCTGAATGTCTGTATAATTGTACATTACGACCTGGCCTTTATACATATGCATTGCAGTGACCTCTGACATCTAAAAGACATCCCTTTTCACTAAGTGGCTATCTAGAGCTCATTATCCCTAATCCCTAACATCTGCTTCTTTTTGAGGCAGATAATTTTATTTCTATGTAGTTGAACACAGTTATGAAAACCATAATTGCCAAAACTCTTTATCACATCAATCAGTCAGTCAGTCGGTACACATGTATTAACGATCCATCATGTGCCAGGAACTATACCAAGCACTGACATTATAAAGAAAGGCAAGAAATAGTTCCTGCTCTCAAAAACCCCACAATCTAATACAGGAGAAAACATGAAAATAGTTTTGTACAAACTATACTTAGGGTAAATTGGAAGATGGTCAATATGGCGAAAGTACTACCATTGCAGAGGATGACAAAAGATTGCTAATAGAAGATAGGCTTTTGACTGGGACTTAGATGAAGCCAAGTAGTAGAAATGTGGGTGGAAAAAATTCTGGGCATGAGCAACAGACAATGGAAATGCCCAGAGCTAGGAGATGAAGCATTTTCTTGGAGGAACAGCAAGGAGGCAAGTGTCACTGGATCACAGAATATTACGGGGCGGGGCGGGGGGAGACAAATATAAAAAGATTGGAAAGGCAGAAGCCATTCAGGTTATTAAAGGCTCTGATTGTCAAACAGAAAATTTTATATTTGATCCTTGAGATGAAAGGGAGCAACTGGAGTTTATTGAATAGTGAGGAGGGTGGGGATGACATGGTAAGGTCTGAGCTTTAGGAAAAGCTGAATAGAATGTAGAAAGACTTGAGGCATGGAGACCAAATAAACAGCTGTCCAAATAGTCTAAGCATGAGGTGATGAGACTCTTCAATAACATGACAACAATCTTATAGGTAAAAAGGGGGCAAATACAAGAGATTTTTTAGAAAGTAAAGTCAATAGACATAGCAACAGACTGGCTATGAGGATAAGAAAAAGTGAAAAATGTAGTGTGACAACCAGGTTATGAGTCCAGGTGACTGGTAGAATGATGGTATCCTCTAGAGAAATAGGAAAATTTGTAAGATTTCAGAGGGAAAGTTTAAAAAGCCACTGTGGTGAGATAGGAAACCAATAAAAGGATTGTCTTGACACAGTAAAGACTCAATTGAGCTTATAGCATAACCTTTTTTAGCAGATCCAATCAGCGTAGTGTGTGATTTTCTCCATCTTCTTTCAGTAGCATGTAAGACCCAAGGTAGCAGATGTTGGAGCAATCCAAAGCTGAAGCATCCTATGAATGATGGGCTAAGGGGGGAAGGAACACATGAAAACAGGTTATTGTAAAGTTGAATTGATTCATTAAGGGTTCATTATGGGGAAAGAAAGACAGTATGGTTATAGCAGTTATGACAACCTGGGAAAGAAATGAAGGATGGAGGGTGGAAGTCACCCTGAGGAGAAAGAACAAGATTTGGGATTTACAGACAAAGAGTGAGGAAGAATGATAATAGATTGTGGTCAGATAAGCAAATTTCAAAGTTCATGAATGTGGGAATGATATGGGCGATGACAAGACAAAAGGTAGGATTATTTGTATGTCACACAAAGGTTATGAGTAAGAGTAGAGGAGTAGGGCATATAAAATGATTAAGTTGAGGAACTGCGTGATTAGTATGTTTAAGGGAGAATCAATATGAATACTGAAGTTTGTAATATAAAGGCAGAGGTGGGGAGGAGAAAAAACTGTGAGACATGTAATAGACCCATTGGGGAAAGAAGGAGAGTGTTCTGAAGATCAGTACACAACATCGATGAGAATTTTCATTAGGTGGTAAATAAAGATTGAATGAATCTCAAAGGAGGAGAGGTTACCAAGTAATGGTGATAAAGAAAGAACCTAAAAGTGTCAGGGGGAGCAAGGAATATTCCCTATACTTGGAACAGATCTAAGCAGCCTCTAAGGTTTCTGAATACAACAGTTTGTATTCATCTGACAACTCATCCATTTTTGATTACCTCCTACTAAGGTCAAAGATATAGATCATAATATCAGTGAGACTCCTGAAGAAAAAAGAATTTAGATATGATTTATTCTTACATTACCAAAAGCAGCTGGCAGGATGAAGGCTTGTGGCTGTTTCTGCTTTTCTGCTGTTTCTGTTTTTCTCAGAAGAGAAAAAGGTAGTTAGCAGCCCAGAATGTGACATGGAGGAAAGACAATGAGACCAGGTTTGCAGGACATTCACATCCTATTCAGCTTTCTTACCAACAATCCTCAGCAACTTGATTCTAGATTCTATTTGATTTCTTGACATGTCTCAGCACTTACAGCTTTATTTCCCTCATGACATTTTGATTCTATCTAGAGAAGAATTTCTCTGCAAATATATATCAATCCTAATCAAATCTAGTTTCTTCTCAAAAATACATTTTCTGTCAAAATTGATGGTCTGCTACATAATTATAAAGGTCATATTCCTTTAAACTGTAAGGAAATTGCATATAGTTGTGGAATTCAGGAACAGTTTCAGGAGGGAAGATGATTTTAAAATATTCCTATTAATAATAGCTTATTTAAATTATTTTTAAATGTCACATTTACCACTGTGGTTTTTTTTTTTTCTGATTTTTCGATGTCAATGATTTCCCTTGGACAGCATCCTTTTTTGTTCATTTTGCAAAAAGCTTATGCAAATAGAGATTTGCCAGTCTTCTTTTACCTTCAGGGAAAAGTTTGTCTGGTTTTAAAACTCTTTAATTGTGATTTGATTTTCTTTTCATCTGAACTATTAGAGATCCATTAAAGTTTGAGGGCAGAAGGGAGTTTTGACTACTTAAGACTTAATTCAACACTTTTTAGTGACTGGTTTTAATTTAGCTGTGTTATATAAGAAATTATATTTGAGAATTTGAGACCTGATTTTTATTTCATGTGTAGGAAGAAAGAAAGAAAAAGAGAGAGGAAGGAAGGAAGGAAGGAAGGAAGGAAGGAAGGAAGGAAGGAAGGAAGGAAGGAAGGAAGGAAGGAAGGAAGGAAGGAAGGAAAGAAGGGAAGTAGGGACAGAAGAAGAAAGAGAAAAGAAAGAAAAATACAATAATTACAATAAATAAACTTGGCCTCAAAGAAGAGATGTAAGAATTTCCCACTGATCTGGCTCTCTCTCTCTCTGTCACACACACACACACACACACACGCACACACACACACACACACACACACACCATTCAATGTATCCCATAGACTTCCTGTTGCCTCAGGAATCAAATATGAAATTCTCTACTTGGCTTACATAACCCCCCTCGTGGGTTCTTTCAAGTTTCGACTAATCCTACATTCTTCAATAAGCCTTTTTCCCAGCCCTCCTAAATACTAGTACATTTCCTCTAAGATTTTCTCCAATTCCATAGATAAATAGATATATGTTGATATATATATATATACACATATATATATATACACAGATATACAACATAAATAATATATACACAAGTATCTATACATTTTCATGTGAGTATTTTGATATATACCATGCATGTGTGTGTATATATATATATATATGCATGCATATACATGTGTGTATTCATGCATAATCCGTGCCCTTAAAGAGCTTATATTCTTATGGGAATAGAATATTTGTAGGTGAATTGTGTTCAGAGAGAAATGCTTTGGTTTAGAATCTGGAAAATTATGACTAAGGCCATAGGCAGTAGATTGACATACCTCATCTTGGAACAAAGCAAAATTGATTTGATCACTGTTCCCAGTTTCAGAATTTGAGTGGGGCTGGGATGAAGAAGCATGGCAATGAAGCATGAGAATGTTGAAGAGAAAATTGGCAGAGAGGTAATGAATTGCATCATGACTGGAGCTTTCCTGAAGCAGTCCTTTACAATCTCTATACCCGCCAATGCCTTGTCCTTTCAAATTGACTCTATATCTTTTGTATATACATAGTTATTTACTTTTTGTTTTCTCTATTAGGATATGTGCTCCTTGACATCAGGGGCTGTTGTCGTTATTTGCTTTTGTTTGTTTCTCAAGCACTTGACACAATGCCTGCCACCATAGGACTTATTAAATGCTTTTTGACTAACTTGACTGTCAAGAAAGTATGAGAAAAGTTCTTCCTAGGCGTGTCCTCTGTGAAGGGGATGTGAAGGGGAAGATGATTGGCTA
>JAQQSZ010017149.1:0-10863 GCA_028646595.1 Phalanger gymnotis
GAGCCCTGCTTCCCTCTGCTACTTTGTGGGTTCTGTAGTTCTAGAATTGGTTCAGAGCCATTTTTTTATAGGTTTTTGGAGGGACTTGGTGGGGAGCTCATGCCAGTTACTGCTTTCCAGTTGCCATCTTGGCTCCGCCCCCCATATTGTTTTTCTTTTAAAATTTGCTTCCATTAGTAACTTTCATGTTGAGAAGTGACACTTTTGAAGTGTCAACTAACACCCTTCCCCACTCCCTCCTTGAATCCACTTTTGTATTCTAGTCTAGCTACCATATTCACTAGTCTGCTCTGGAATATTATTCTATCACTTTGATCCCTACTGCTTAGTCTTCATTGAATTGGGTCCTTAGCTTCAAAACCTTGACTAAATTAGTTGTTACCAAGAGGTAGAAACTTAAGTCTACTTTTGAAGGTATTGTTTAGTTACCTTTTGGCTTTTCTTCTTTTTACCCATAATCATAAATTAAACATGTTAGACTAGAAGGAACCTTAGAATTGATCTAGTCCATTTCATTTTACCAATGAGGAAACTTCAGTTTTCTAACCTGTTCTAAAATCTTTTCAAAGAGTTTCATTGGGATCTGTGCCTGTTTGGGATTGTGATTATTTGTGAGATATTTTTCCAGCTATGAAAGCCATTAAGGCCATTTATTGGAAAAAATACAAAAGATCTATGAATTAGTGTAGCACAAAGTGTTAAAACAAAGATTTAGGGAAAAAGCATATTCAATTATGTTGTTCTTGCTAAAAATATTAATAGTAATAATAAGACTTTTCATTAATAAAGCAAAACAGATTTAAAATGTCTTTAATCTTTATCTCATCCTTTAAAATTTGGTTTTGTACGTTCTTATGTACATGAATATGAGTATTGTAGTATATACATATAATTTATATACATATTGACTTAAATATTGCTTAAATTTTTTTTACTAATTGGATGAGTGAACAAAATACAGATCATTTGTCCTATGGGAGCAATGCCAAAAATTCATTGAGGCAATTTATAGCTTTCTTCATAAGGATTAGGAATATTAAGGTATGTATGAAAAGTAAAGAAGAGGGAGGGGCTTAGCATAACCATTTTACAAACTAAATTGCAGAGGAGGAATTGTTTAAACCATGTGGTACTAGGTAATAACTGGAAAGTTTTAGAATGGTCAATCAGTGGAATGGTCTAGATAACATAGAAGCAAATTAGAGGGAAACACAAGAAACGCTATTTGACAAAAATTTCTGGGAAAAAGTGTGACTTTCTTAAAAAAGTAGATTTTTACTAATATAGCATTGAATTGATTCACATTGTTGTAATCGTGTATATTCTTTTGGCTTTGCTTTTTTCACTTTTTTATCACTTCATGCAAATCTTCCTGAGTACCTCTGAATTCTTTATTATTCTCATTCCTTAATATGCAGTAGTATTAACTTGTATTTAAGTGCCACAGTCTCCAGTTGTTGGGTACATACTTTATTTCAAGGTATTTTGTTTTAACCACAAATAATACTGCTCTCTCTGTCTCTCTCTGACTTATCTTGCCTTCAGCCTCCCTAGGATACATTCCTAGTAATGAAATTTCTGAGTCATTAGATATGAAAATTTTAATAACTTACCTCATTGTAATTCCAGACTTTTCCAGAATGAATTAATCAACATAGCCCTGTCAGCCCTGTCTTCCCATATCTCCTCCAACAATTAGTTTTTAGTAAGCTCCTTGAAGGCAGGGACAATGTTTTTATTCACTTTGTATTCTTCAAGGTATCTCAAATGATGTACTAAATGAGTGTGAATTGACTGGGTAATTGAATCCCACTTCCCTTTCTGAGGCTTCTCCTTTTTTAACACTCTGTCCCTTCCTATGACCAAATAATAAGTCTGTTCAGACAGCTCTTAATTGATAAGAGTGCTGGACAGTTATGGATAAAGACATCCATAAATGTTTTCTGTCTTCACCTTTGTTTTTAAGTATTATGATTTTTGAGCAATTTTTTCTTTTTCTTTTTTTTTCAGGCTTTATTGAATAACTCACATTTTTATCATTTGGCTCATAAAGATTTTGCCTCTAGAGGAATTGAATGTAAGTATACAATTCATAGTTAAAAGTTAAGTAAGCACAGGTTGATGAACTTCAAAAAAAAAGAAATTAGAGTTAAAGAAAATATGGGAAAATTTTGGCTTAGAAAGAACAGTGGCCTTCAGGCTCCCAGATTGCCACTCTTCTCCCTTTGCCATTGTCTTTCTTACACTGGCTCTGCAGTGCTAGGCAAATGGTGAGAGACTGTCTACATGATAGGGAGCACTGAATTAGGAGAGGGAAGATAGAGGAATTTAGAAACTTAGTCCAGGGTTCTGCAACCTTTTTTTTTTTTTTGAGGAGAAACTAATTTTCATTTCCTAAAATCTTAATTGATCTCTAGAGAATTAGAAGGAATGTTAACCAAGTCACCAAGCAGCGTGGAGAGGGAGCACTAACACCTGGTAATTCAGACAAGTGTTAGAGAGATGGTATTGTAGGGAGACAGACAGTGTGGTGGCTACTAGACTAGGTTTTGACGTCTATCTAGAGACCTCTGGTATAGGCTGTGCTGCTTCTCCTGGAGCAACAACCAGAGCAAATTAGGCCTTTAGACCAGAAGGTAAAAATATAGACAAGACAAGGAACCTCAAACTACGGCATCAACTATAAAGAAGAGCAGTGGGTAGTTCTGCTACACGGAGGAGTGACATTTTCATGAGGTTTTATCTCTTTGTGTTCGTTCTCTCTAGCTAGTATTGTTGACAAGACTGTTGCAGAGGAGAAGTATGTCACATAGAGAGAAAAACCAAATAGCCCAGTACTATCTTGCTTCCACCTGTCTGTTGGTCACGGTAGTCTTCCAAAAGAAGAGACTGCAATCTAGGCAAACTAGGGTGATGAGAACTATAAGGATTGAGGCGGATTTCACCTAAGACACGATTAACATGAACATACTGTAGCAGAAAGCATTTAGCTTGGAGTCAGGAGACCTCGGGTTAGGTCCTGACTCCCAAGTATGGATATGATAAATACAATTTAACATTTATATGGTACTGTAAGGTTTGTAGAGTAAACCACATGAGGCAGATAGTATGAATATTAGCTCCATTTTGTGGGAGAAACAGTGACTGGCCTGTGATTATATAGCAAGTAGGTATCGTAGTAACATAGAGGTTTTAGAGCTGGAAGGTCTTTAGGTCATTGAGTCCAACTCATTTTGCAGGTGAGAGAGTTGAGGCCCAGTAGGTTAAGTGATTGGGCAGCTAGGTGGCCTAGAGTGCTAGACCTGGAGTCAGGAAGACCTGAGTTCAGATGTGGCCTACCATCACTAGCTTTGTGACCCTGGGTAAGTAATTAACACTCTTTGCCTCAGTCTCCTAATCTGTAAAATGAGCTGGAGAAGGGAACGGCAAACCACTCCAGTATCTTTGCTAAGAAAATGGGGTCACAAAGAGTCAGACACGACTGAAATGACTGAACAATAACAACAAAAGTTAAGTGATTCGTAATACAGCTAAAAAATGTCTGAGGCAGGTTTCCGCAGGTCTTTCTGACGTTTAAGTTCAGCGCTTTATCCAGCTCTACCACAGTGCCTTAGCATGTGACCTTGGGCAAATCACTTAGGATAATAGGAGTTTAGAACTGAAGGAGCCTAAGACAGTAGGCCTATACCTCTCATTTTATAGTTGAAGTAACCGAGAGCTGAGAAGTGAACTAAGTTGCTTAAAGTCATGTGGCTTGTAAATGAGAGAGCCCATATTCAAACAAGGGTCTTCAGACTCGAAATGCAGTCTTCATTCCTCGTTATATACTACACAGCCAAATTTTCTTCTAGGTTTAAGCAGTTCCGTTTGATGCCTTTTTCATATGTTGGTCCCAAAGTCTCATGTGAATGACTGGTGATTAAAACATAGTCAATCATACTTAAATAAACCTTTACTATATTTTTGAGCTTTTCAGTTTTGCCTTTTTAAAGTGTATTTTACTTCATTGAGCTACAATTTTTTTTTAAGTTTTCAAATATTTGTTTTGCTCGTTGCCCATCAAGTGGGAAGAGAAATTAGGAGATTGCCGGAGGGACATAGCTTTCAAGAAGGTCTTTAACAGGCTACCTTCTTGATACATAGTGTTCCTTAGATAGTTGTTATATAGTGCATAGCTGAAAAGTATTGTTTTGTAGTCTGACTTACTCTAGAAGTATGAGTGGAAGGATGGCTTTAGGAAAAGGAATTAGTATTTTAATATTTGTCTTTAAATATAACTAAAGACTCATATTCATTTAACAAATTACAGTTTCAGAAGTCCGCTTGAATTTACAGAAGATGATGGATCAAAAGAATTCTGCAGTAAAGGCTTTAACTGGAGGAATTGCTCACTTATTTAAGCAAAATAAGGTTTGTTTTATATGCAAATTTCTTTGTTTTTTATTTCATATAAAATAATATTTTTTTCTGACAATAGTTCAGCTTTTCATAAAAATGGCATCAAATAGAATAGTATTTTGGAGTTTTAACTCATGCATTCAAAAATTTTAAATGTTTAGTTTATGTAGTCCACTGTATTAGGCATTAGGACAGATATTATAAATCATAGTCTCTGTTCTAAAGTCTTTATAGTCTAGTAGGAGTAATAGACCTGAATATGGATAAATAAATATGTTATATCAATATGAAGAGAAAAAAACACTTCCAGATGAAGGGAATTAGGGAAGGCATTATAGAAGAGGTGTCATTTGAGCTGGATCTTGAAAGATGACTAGATGTCAAGTCAAGGAGTGTGTTCCAGGCATAGGAGTGAGAAAGCCTAGGATCTGTATTGGAAATAAAGAATAGTACAGTTTATTTGGAACATAGGATATATGAGAACATAATTTTCCATTTTAGGGAATATTTAATCTAGCTTCAAAGTGATTCCTCTGAAATCTTCTGTCAAAGACAGTAAAGCTACTTTAATGAAAAACCACTGTTTCAGAATTTCATACTTGAAAAATATATAATGTCATATAGTAGATAGTGCTGGGCTTGGCATGAGAAAGACCAACATCCAGATACTGCTGTAGACACTTGCTAGCTATGTGACCCTCAGCAGGTCTTCTCCAAGCTATTATTTCCTCATCTGTAAACTGGGGATCATACATCACCTACATCCTATGTTTGTTTTGAGGACAAATGAGAACCTTGTAAAGTACTTCACAAATCTTAAAGCACTATGTATAATGAATATCAGCTACTATTATTTTATTTTTGTACTGGTAAACATGTACATGCATGTTAAATTTGTTTACTCTTCTGTAAATGTTGTCCTTTTTCAAAGGTCACCCGTGTGGATGGACATGGAAAGATAACAGGCAAAAATCAGGTCACAGTAGCAAAATCTGATGGCAGCTCTCAGGTTATCAATACAAAGAACATTCTCATAGCCACAGGTTCAGAAGTTACTCCCTTCCCTGGAATCACGGTATAATTTCTAACTATTACTAGTCACTTTTATTAGAAATGTCTTCATAAATCGTTCTCTCTGTCTCTTTGATTTTGAACAAATTTGGTCCTCTACAGAAGAATATTAAAATAGTCTTAGCTTTGTCTTTAGATTAAACTTATTGTTTTATTTCCAAACATGATAGCCGATACAAATTTAAAATGAGCTTTTTCTAACACATTTCAGTAAAATCTGATATTGTGGGTGGAGGTTTCAGAAGAAAGTTTTAGGAAAAAAGTCATTTTTAGTGATGGTGTTAAGTAATGTCTACAGTTTAAAGAATTCCACTAATAATTTTTCACAGGTTGTTTTTAATTCAGTCTTTTTTGCTTGATTTTATAGATTGATGAAGATACAATTGTATCATCTACAGGGGCTTTAAGCTTAAAAAAAGTTCCAGAAAAGATGGTTGTCATTGGTGCAGGAGTAATAGGTGTGGAATTGGTAAGTGGGACATGTGTCTGTGTGTGCATGCATGCATGTACACACATACACATCATATCTATATAGCATTGTAAAGAAGATTCTGGATCTGGCTTAGGGCTTAAATTGAATGACCTTTGTTATTTCTTCCAACTCTTATCATACATTAATCACATATATTTATGTGTATATGTGGTTATATACACAAGACATTATTGTCAATATCCTACATCATATTTACACCCAGTCTTATCTTTTAATTTCCATTTAGATCACCTCTTATTTTGTGTTTTTGTAGATTGTCATATTTCTGATTGATAACTATATAATGTCTCAGGAAGAATATTTGGTCACTGTTAAAGATTTGATCTTTTGTGACTGGGAGGAGTTTGGGATCTTTGAAAAGTACTGTTTAGTGTTTTCTTCTTAAGGGCTTGAGCACACCTGTGCATACTTCAACATAACCACATCCACACCGCCCTCAGGGGCTGCCAGTTGCACTGTATGTGATAACTGGGCATTAATGATTTTTTCATGCATTTTGTTTTTCACATTCAGATGTGCATAGTTAGGGTTTGAATAGAGTACTTCTTGATGTCAATATAAATACTGTAGCTTTCTATGGTTTGATATGTATAATTACTGCAGTATTATCTATGACTAGGAATATTTTCACGTTTATAGACATAGTTGTATTATTGAGAAATATAATTTCATTTATGAAGATATATAAATCCATTTCTTTTAGCAGGTGATAGAATATTTTCATGTAAAATCTTAATAATTTAGATACATATTTGACTAAGCTTAGTGTTTCATTCAGCTCTTTTGAATTTTAATATGATAAGGTCATTTTATCTCCAGTTTCCTGTCACATTTACATCCCTAGGTAGTTCTTTTTCTTGTTGGTGAGAACTACATCTGGCTGAGGGAATAATTGACTCCCTTGTTTCAGTTACCTTCTGAGTAATGGAGTTGTTAAAATAGGGTGTGACAAGAATTTTTCTGAGGATTCTGTCTTTAGCGGAATGAGACTTCCAAAAAAAAAAATATAAGTTCATTGAAGTCCTCTTTGACTGCTTGATGGCAGGCCAGTTTTATAATATGAGTTTTTATATATGTGTGTATATGCATGTATATATATCGTTATTAGGAATTTGACTTTAATAATTTGATATATAAATTCATATTAACCTTAACTATTAGCAAATGATGGTAAATAAGATTATATTTATCAAGCTTGAAATAAAAGAAAATACTGGTCATGAAGATAGCAAGATCTGGTGATTTATATAAACTGAGTTGAGTGTTTTTGCTGTAGAAGAGGGTAGAAAGAGTCTAATGGCTTGTTTTTATGTGTTTTAAGATTACAAAGACCTGAAGTCTCTACCACAAGCCTTTTTTTTAAAGTTGTAATTAAATCTGTACTAAGTTGAGATTTTCATATTACTATTCCATGTAGTAAAATCTTTGATCACCTTCTAAAACTGTTATAAATATTTCCATAAATTGACACACTTAAGCAATTATTTTTCTTTAGTCGAAAAATAAAGCTGATTTATCTTACAGTTTACTTTTGAATTGTTAGAGGATAATGAATTACTTCAAAATATTTGTTCTAATGTTTCTAATTGTTTACATTATGCTATAAAGAATTATATTCCTCTTATTTCTTATGCATAATTTCTTGCACATTTGTTTAAGGTTCTGGGTGAAATCGTTTTAAAATATTATTTCTATCCATTATAACTATTTTTTGTTAAAAAAATCTTCCTTTGTAAAAAAATGTGAGCATAATTTTTAAAATGTACTGTACTCATAAGTTAAATTGAACATAAACAATTAGCCTTGGGAACTGATTTTGAGTGGAAGATTTATATTTTCTAGAACAGTCTTCATTGAGGAAATGAATATACTATATTGTAGGCCAGTTTGTCAGGTATAATTTCACTTCAGTAGTGTACTAGCAACTGAAATGCTCCATAGGATCAAAAAATAAGATGCTACAATTAAGATTCTTTGGGCTTTTTTAATTTTAAACTGCAATACATTCTTTTCTAGTTTATTTTATCATTGAAATATGTAGTTTTTTTAGTTTGACATTTGTGTTTGTGATTTGTTATTTGCAGGGTTCAGTATGGCAACGACTTGGTGCAGATGTGACAGCAATTGAGTTCTTAGGTCATATTGGTGGTGTGGGAATTGACATGGAGATTTCTAAAAATTTTCAGCGAATCCTTCAAAAACAGGGATTTAAGTTTAAACTAAATACCAAAGTTACTGGGGCTACCAAGAAACCAGATGGAAAAATTGATGTAGCGTAAGTGTGGTATATTTATTTTTACATGTATTATCCTTTTATGAAGGTTTTTGTGTATAGATTTTAAAGGCATTTTAGTAAGTGTTGATTTGAACCCCAACTAAAGATTATTTACCTTGGTGTTTTAATAGCAAAACAAACTTTCTTCATATTTTTAAATTTTGATAATGCAACCAAGGCTTTACATTTTTAATAACAGAAACTAAATGAATATAGTTATGGAGATAGTTAAATGAATGAAGTATTTGTAAAATTTCCTTAGGAACTAATACATTTGTAACATAAGTTGAATCCATAGAAAGGAATTCAAAAGTAATTTGGACCATTTATTTTTAGAATGCTTAAAACCTCAAAATCTCTAAATGAGGTAAGGTTAGGAATATGTTACTTAGTGAGAGGGAAAATAGCCAAGTTTTTGTGTGTATGCCCAGGAGTTCTTAGTGGTAGATCTGTAATAGATAACTTTGAGCAGGAACTTCATTTTGGATCATCTCACATTAATTGCTATGATATGTGAAGAGAAAAACAATGTAGCATAATGGATACAATGCTGAATTTGGAATTAGGAAGAAGACCTGGATTCAAATTCTGCTGTTACTCAAACTTTCTGAGCCTTAGTCCTAAACTAAGTGAAATCATTCCATTACTACTTAATTTTCTTGTTCTTGGAAAGTTCTCTGTTGCCACAGAACTTAAAAAAACTAATCTCTGGGCATTAGTAACATTTTAGTTAATGGCTTTACTTGCAAATATATATTTTGGCTCATATTTACCAAGACTTTGTATTGTCTTTTGCTAAGAGTTGAAGCTGCTTCTGGTGAAATCATTCCAATACTACTTAATTTTCTTGTTCTTGGAAAGTTCTCTGTTGCCACAGAACTTAAAAAAACTGATCTCTGGGCATTAGTAACATTTTAGTTAATGTCTTTACTTGCAAATATATGTTTTGGCTCATATTTACCAAGACTTTGTATTGTCTTTTGCTAAGAGTTGAAGCTGCTTCTGGTGGAAAAGCTGAAGTTCTCACTTGTGATGTACTCTTGGTTTGTGTTGGCCGAAGACCCTTCACCAAAAATTTGGGACTGGAAGAACTTGGAATTGAGCTGGATCCCAAAGGTAGAATCCCAGTCAATACCAGATTCCAAAGCAAAATTCCAAAGTAAGTCAGATAATTGTAACATTTTCAATAAACTTTTAAAATTCTATTTCAGATATTCCTATTTTGAAAATTATGTATATATATACATATATATGTACATACATATGTGTGTGTATATATATGTATGTATATATACACACACATACATATATATATACACACACATATATAGATATATAAATTTTAAATGATTTTTGAGGGGGGAGTCAACCATGGTGAATATATGAAACTTTAAAATTCTGGGATGTGGGTTCATTGAATGACTAAAATTAGATTTTATAGAATTTGGGAATTAGAAACTTAACCTGTAGATTTTTTAAAAAATTAGTGTGATTTGCCTTTTAGGTTATTGTTTGGGTATTTAGTGCCCAAGATTTCACTGGGCATTGTTTTTCTTGTCATTTTGTGATACAGTATCTTTGCTATTGGAGATGTGATTGCCGGCCCCATGTTAGCTCACAAAGCAGAAGATGAAGGTATTATCTGTGTTGAAGGGATGGCTGGAGGTGCTGTACATATCAACTACGATTGTGTGCCTTCAGTGATCTATACACATCCTGAAGTTGCCTGGGTTGGTAAATCAGAAGAGCAATTGAAAGAAGAGGTAATGAGAATTTGACTTAGGTTCTCAGGGCCACATGTATAAGCTAAACTAAAGTCACAATACTTGGGTTAGATAGCTGTTGTCTAGAAGTAGCAGCTGTGGTTATCTACCTTGTTTATGGGTGTCAGCTTTGAGTAATTTTTAAAAAATTGTTAAAAGTTTGGCCTGTAATAATTTTCTCAGCATTTTCTTTTTTTTTTAATTCTTTAATATATTTAGTTTTCAGCATTGATTTTCACAAGAGTTTGAATTACAAATTTTCTCCCAATTTCTACCCTCTCCCCCACTCCAAGATGGCGTATATTCTGGTTGCCCTGTTCCCCAGTCTGCCCTCCATTCTGTCACCCCACTCCCATCCCCTTTTTCCTTCCTTTCTTTAAGGCAAGATAAATTTCTATGACCCATTGCTTGTGTATCTTATGTTCTAGTTGCAAGCAAAAAACTTTTTTTTTTCGAACATCTATTTTTTAAAACTTTGAGATCCAAATTCTCTCCCCTGTTCCTTTCCCACCCATCCTCCCTAAGAAGTCAAGCAATTCAACATGGGCCACATGCATATCATTATGTATAACCCACAATCCTGATGTTGTGAAAGACTAATTATATTTTGCTTCTTCCTAACCAATCCCCCTTTATTGAATTTTCTCCCTTGACCCTGTCCCTTTTCAAAAGTGTTTGTTTTTGATTACCTCCACCCCCATCTGCCCTCCCTTCTGTCATCCCCCCTTTTTTTATCTTCTTCCTCCTTCTTTCCTGTGGGGTAAGATACCCAATTGAGTATGTATGGTATTCCCTTCTCAGGTCAAATCTGATGAGGGCAAGATTCACTTATTCCCCCTCACCTGCCTTCTCTTCTCTTCCTA
>JAQQSZ010017150.1:0-10863 GCA_028646595.1 Phalanger gymnotis
CTTCTCAGCAACACAATATGCAGAGAAAGCTCCAAAGGACTCATGATGGAGAGGGCTATCTACATCCAGAGAAAGAACTATGAAGTATGAATTCAAATCGAGGCACACTTCATACTCGCCTCCCCCCCCCGCCATTTTTTTCTCTCTTTTGTATTTGTTGTTGGGTTGTGTTTTTTTTTTTTGGTTCTGTTTCTTCTTTCTCATGAGTCATTTCATTGTGCATGCTTCTTCTCCACGACTTGACTAGTGTGTAAATTAATTCAATGCCAAGTTATACATGGAAGTTATATGGGATTCCATGCCTTCTCGGGGAGGGAGGGGTGGTGGGAGGGAAGAAAATCTGGAACTCAAAATTATGTAGAACTGTTTGTTGCAAAGTAAAAATTAAAAAAAAAAAGAATCAAAGAAAGTATTTAATGAAAAAAAAAAAGACTGAAGGAAAGAATCTAGCATATAGATGGGGCCAGTTCATTTTTTCCCTAAATGCCATTCAGGAAAGTGAAAGAGGCAAGTCAGTCATGAATTGCTCAGCAGAGGAAGAGGGTGAGACTCTCTGAAATACAACCCCAATGGAAAGTGTCATTAAAAAGGGGAGGGAGTCCAAAAGTGAGCAATATGATAATATAAAGGAAAATGATAAAAATTATCAAAAATCTCAGGATGAAGAAAGCTAAAACACCTTAAGCATAAGCAAATAAAACAACAGAAAATACATTAATAACAGAAGGAAACATGATCTCTAGATCAAGGAAAAGAGTTTAAGCATCTATCAATAAATGTTGTAAGGCAAAGGAAAATGAATCAACATCTGATGAGGCATAGGAATCTGTGATTTCCCAAGATATCACAGAATCAAGGATAATGTTCTTGAATGGTTTAAAAGAAAAATAAGAATTGGGAAAGCAGTATTTATGGCCTGCACAACAGAAATAACTGTCAAAATAGAAAAACTTGAATCCGTAGTGGCAAGTCTCACTAAAGAAGCAAGAGAGAATATAACCAGGTTGGAGTCAAATGCATAGAAATGAAGGGCAATCTTTAAGAAAAGAAGTAAATAACGATAAATGTAAAGGAAAATATGATTTTTCTATAAGTAAAATATAATCTGCAACATGTCAAGACAATTCAAGAATTATTGGTCTCATGAAAAAAATTGACAAGTAAAAAATGAACAAAACTATACAAGAGATAATATAAGAACACTGCCTAGAACTTTGGAATACAGAAACAAGGAGCAAATTGAAAAAAAAAATCTTCTTAGATTGCCTCCAGAAAATAAAATAAAACAAACAAACAATAACATGTGCTACAAGCTCTAAAGGTATAGCATTTAAATTGAACAATTCCACTGACAAAGGACAGATTCTACAAACAGCTTATATCCCTGGTGTTTAGCACAATAGCTGTCACATATTCATCAAATAATTAATGTTTGTTGACAAACCAAAAGAAAGACCTTCACTTATAAAGGAAAGGAAATTTGAATAACTCAAGACTGTTCTTTATCTTCAAGGAACCACAGGAGAAAATGGAATATGTTCCAAGCAGCAAAGGATCTCAAGATGCAGCCCAATGTGACTTTCCTACAAATATGGGCCTAAATATAAGTGAATAATGATCAATGAAAAAAAAAAGGTGTTCAAAATATTCCTAGAAAGAATACTAGACTTCAAGAAATTAGTTCCTCAAATAGCTCAGAGAACAAAATTATAAGAAAGGTAAATGAACTGCAAGTAAAGATAACATTAACAACAAAATAACAATGAAGACACCATTAAATGTTTTCTTTTTAAATGTATCGAGGAGATAAGGGCAAAAGCAGAAGTCAAATAAAATTAATGGAGGAGAAACAGGCTTGAAACACCATGGACTAAACTCAAAAAAGTCTTGCTTCGAAGTAAATCCTTTTTTTTTTTTTTTTTTAGGAAGAACTACAGAATTAAAAAGGCATATAAGGGGGACAGAGGAGGAAAAAAATGGAGGGAATATGCGATGTGACCCTAATCAAGTCAAAGACCAACAACATAGGGAAAATAATTATTCTAAATCTGAGAAGCAGAATGGACGAGCAGACAAATGGAAGGACTGAAAAGGGTAGGGAGAATATGGTTTTTAGTGGTAGTGAGAGGTATCACTGATGAATTCTCTTAGGGAATTAGATATTCTGTAAAATGGGATGAGGACATAAAATGAATACTATATAGAGAGATTTGGTTCTTAGAAATATCACTCATCCTACCTCACAGAATCAGAGATTCTGGCATCAACTGACAGCCAGAAGAATGAGAAGGCATGGATGCAAGAAGAAATTTTGAGGCAATTGATTAAAAAAAAAGACTAATGGAAAAGGAAAGTCCAATAATGCATTTCACAATCAGAGATATAAAAAGATTCCTACCAAAGAACTGTATTCTCTGTATCACCTGAAAGAACTGGTATTTCTAGGAGTGAAGCCCAAGAAAAAAACAAAGCCAAGGAGAAGAGATCAAATAAGAGAAACTGTTTAAAATTACTTAGAACTATTTTAGGTAGTTAAGTGGTGTAAAGGATAAAGAGGGCTGGACCTGGGGTCAAGGAGACCTGAGTTAAAATCCAGGCTCAGACACTTATTAGCTGTGTGGCCCTAAGTCAAGTCACTTAATCTCTGTTTACTTCAGTTCCTTCAACTGTAAAATGAAGGTAATAGTATCACCTACCTCACAATGTTGGTGCAAGGATTAAATGAGATAGCATTTGTAAAAGCTCTTAGCACGGTGTCATGTAGTAATGCAGTAAATACATGTTTCTTTTTTTCCCTTTCTCTAGAAGATGGAACACAAACTAATTACTTCAAAAATTTTAATTCAATGAAAAATGCAAAGGATAAAGAAGGATCAAATAAGCATAAGGATCATGAATCCAAGAGGAAAAATATAGAAAAGACAGAAAGGGAAGATTAATGATGAAGAGAATGAAGGAAAGAAATCCTTTTAAGAAAAAGTGCATGTGAGAGGATTCTGTGAAAATGGCAGAATGGGTCAGAAAATTCCAAGCTCTCAAGATTTTCCCCCACAAAAGAGATGAAATAGTACCTCAGGATGAATATAGAGAGCTAAAAATAAATAAGAGTTAGGGTAGAACAGGAATCCTTCTGGGACAATCAGAGAAGCTCTAAAAAAAATCCAAGGATGACTTTCAGTCCCTGTGAAAAGTAAACACTTTCAGACTAGGTCCTAAGTCTGATCAAATAAAAAGCAGCAAGTCCAAGGGTTAGCTAAGTTTGGAGGCTTTGTTGGGCTGAGATGCAGGAGCTTTCACCCCTGGGACAATGAGGGGAGTTGGGTATCTGAGCTGGGGAAAATTAAGTGAACCTCGGCTGACAAGGAATGCCAGACCCAGCTGTGCTGTGAAAGTGTGGTAGGGGAAGAGAAGGAACCGGTACATGCCTCATAAGTGCAGAAGCAATGGGAGCAAGGATGCTGCTGGCTGGGGGCACTTACAGGAGGATGGTTGTGTTGGTTCCAGTTACAGGCCAGAGCAGAGGATGAGTCCAGAGGTACCACCCCACATATTCCATAACTAGAAGTGATGACAAAACCAAGCTATTACAAATTAAAAAAAAATTGCAGAGGCAAAGGAGAAAGAATCCAACCTTAGAGAGTTACTATGGGAATAAAGAAGACCAAGGTTCATCTTCAGAGGAGGATATGGAGGCAAAGAAACCCTCTTCTAACCCAAAGAGCAGCATCAAATGGTCACCTGCCCAAACAGAAATCATAAGAACTTAAAAAAAGACATGAAAAATCAAATGAGAGATTTGGGTATGGAAATCTATCTTACACTACAGCAAAGAAGAGGGGGGGGGGATGAGAGAGGGAGTCAGATTGGGTGAGGGAGTAGTCAGAAGCAAATATTTTTTGAGGATGGACAGGGTCAAAGGAGAGAAGATAATAAATGGGGAGTGGAATAGGATGGAAGGAAATATAATTAGTCTTTCAAAACATGACTATTATGGAGGTGTTTTGCATGACTACACATATATAATTTATACCAAATTGCTTACCTTCTTAATGAAAGTAAGTAGGGAGGGAAGAAGGGAGAGAATTTGGAACTCAAAGTTATAAAAAAAATGAATGTGAAAAATTGTTTTTACATGCAACTGGGAAATAAGATATACAGGCAATCGGTCATAGAAATCTGTCTTGTCCTACAGGAAAATAGAAGGGAAGGGGATAAAAGAAGGGGGGAGGTGATACAAAGGAGAGCAGATGGGGGGGGAGGAGGGAGAGATGGGGAAAAAATTCAGAACTCAAAATCTTGTGGAAGTGAATGTTGAAAACTAAAGATTAATTAATTAAGAAAAACATTTTTATAAAATTTAAATGGTACTTTATTTTTCACCACTTACATGTCAAGAAAATTTTAGCATTTATTCTTACAAGATTTTGAGTTACAGATTTTTCTCCCTCCCTCCCATCCCCTTTTCTGAGAATTGTAGGTAGTTTAATATATTTGTACATATGCTATCATATAAAACATATTTCCACATTTGTCACAGTTGTGGAAGAAGAAACAGATAAAAAGAAAACAAAACCAAGAGAAAGAATAAAGTAAGCAAAAAAAATCAAATGAAAGAGATTGAGAAAAAAACTACAAAAAAAGAACAATCCAAGAAAAAGAAGATTGTGAAAAGAAAATCAACCAATTAGAAAAGGAGATCCAGAATCCTAAGGAAGAAAATGACTCCTTGAAAATCAGAACTGGGCAAGGGGAAGCCAATGAAGTTATAAGAGGCCAAGAAATAATGAAACAAAATATAAAGAATGAAAAAAATAGAAGAGAAAGTGAAACATCTCATAAGAAAAACAACTGATCTGGAGAGCAGATGAAGAAGAGAAAACACAAAAATAATCAAACTACCTGAAATCTATAATTCAAAAAAAGAATCTTGATACAATATACAAGAAATAATTAAATCAAATTGTCCTGAAGCATTAGAACAAAAGGGGAAATTAGAAATAGAAAAAAATCTAGCAATCACCACCTGAAAGAGATCCTACGAGGAAAACCTGCAGGAATATTATAGTCAAAATCTGAATCCCCCAGCTGAAGAATAAAATATTAAAAGCAAAAAGCAAGAAAACCAATTCAAATATGGTATGGCCGCAATGAAAATCACACAAGACCTAGCAGCAGTGACGCTAAAAGACCATAGGTACGATATATTGAATACAATATATTGAAGAGCAAAATCACTGGGGTTCTGGCCAAAAATATCATACTCAACAGCATAATCCTGAATTTTTAAAAACTTGTGTATTTAATGAATTGTCAGACTTTCAGGATTTTGTTAAAAAAACCAACCTGAACTTGAGAAGATTTGAGATAAAAAAGCCAAGAGAAATGTAAGATACATACCAAAGACTAATTATAGGGGACTCAATAATTTTGTATATGCAAAGTAGAAAATATATATCTAAGATTTTTATTAGTAATTGGGTAGTTCATAAGAAATACTGGGGTAGGCCTGAATATGATATGACTTTAAAAAGCAAAACCATTTAGGAACAGCTAAAACAAGTAATTATATTATACAAATGAGGTGCAAGAGGAAGAACTGACGCAGAAAAATTAGATGGGGGAGGAAGGCTGTTAGTTCTGGGAATCTACTTTTATTGGGAATAGGTTCAAGAGGGAACAACAAATATATATCTAGAAGAGTATAAAAGTCTTTCAAATTCAGAAACAAATAAAATTCTAAAGGGATAGGGAAGGGGGAGAGGACAAGGGAGGGATCCCTAGTGGGGACGGTAAAAGAATAGGCTAAAGGGAGGATATAGAAAGGTGTTTAGATCAATGGGAATGAGAGGATAAGGAAGGGATCCTTGAGGGGATAAGGGTGAGATCTTTAGAGAGGAGGATGAGGGAATAGGTCAAAGGGGGAGGTAAAGACAGGTTTTTAAATTCTTGGAAATTGGAGGATAAGGGAGTGATCCTTGGAGGAGGGGTAGGGTAAGTAATAGGAGGGCAAGGAGCAGGTAGAAGTAGAGCAGAGAAGTTGGGAAGGAGAGGAAATAAAAGATACTCACAAATGTAAAGAAAAGATTAGACATAGAATTCAGTAGGGAAAGTATATGTCTATATATGTATGTAGGTATGTATATATGTATGTATGTATATTTGTATGTATATATCTGTATACAAATATATTTGTGTTTAATTGTAGTTTTTGGAGGGGGAGGCAAAAGGAGGAACAAAGAACAAAGTAAAAAGTGTGTAGCAGAGAACAAAAGAAAACTAACAAAGAAGAAAAGAAAAGATGGACAACTCTCAACACAATGCATAGTATTTATTATGTAAGCTTTCCTGAAATGGAGATTTATTGCCATATATTTTGAATCTTCTCTTATGGTCTGTTGTATACATAATATGCTTTTCTTTTCTTATTTCTTATTTAAGTTTCAGTATTTAAGTTTATAATGTCTCTTTTTCTTTTCTTATTTTATATTTACATTTTCCAATAAATAAGAAAAAAAGATAAATGTGTAGAAAAAGAAACCAAAAATAAACAAAACAAGTTGCAGAAGAGAAGAAAGGAGATTCTACTCTACTGAAGTCAGAAGGAAAAGAGGTAAAGAAGAAATCATGAAAAGCAGCAAAAAGCAGATAATAATAAAATAGTCTAAAATTAGAGAAAAGATTAAAAATGAGAGGGGAGGAGTTTGGTGAAGGGGAAGAGAGCCAATGGGAATGCAGTTGCTTTAAAAACAGATTAAGCTACAATAAGTATATAGACATAGTGCTTTATTTACAGAAAGAAAGAAAAAATTCTAATTTGGGAAAAAAATAGAACTATGGGTAAAACCAGAACTCTATCATAACTATAAATGTGAATGGTGTTAAACAATTTAATAAAATGAAAGAGTGACCGATTTGATAAGAAAAAAAAAACTTTTTTTCAAAATGGCAGGAGTAAAGGTAGGGAATCTCCTGAACTCTCCAGAATTCCCAAACAACATTAAAATAATCCCTCAAAATGAATTCTGGGGAAGCAGAACCAATAAAAGGATGTGGCGAAATAATTTAAAAGGCTAAGAACTCAAAATGTAAACAGAAAAGATCCGTCTTATTGAGGTGAGTGTGGAGCACAATCCAGCACAGACTGACCCTCCTACAAATGAGTAGCAAAAGCCCCAAGTCTGGGCCCAAACAGTCAGGGAGACCCAGACCCCTGCACCAGGTAGCCAATAGAGAGCCATGCCTGGGGCAAGCCAGTAGCAGGTCTTTGAAATAACTGAATCCACATCAGCTGCTTCCAGAGCTCTCAGCACAAGGAAATTACAGGAATTTCTTTGTAGACACTGGGTGCATGACTCTGTTGCATTGCCATATGTGCTTCTGAGTCACAGTTTTAGGGCAAGAAGGAATAAAAGGAGCAGCAGCCCTTGTCACAATTCTTCCAGAGTGGAAAAGAGTGCTTGTGGTTGCTCACAGACATCATAGGTCAAGAGAGCTCTCCACCTTGGAAAAATTGAAGCTTACAGGTCCCCAGAACTAGCTCTAAACACAGAAGCATAAAAAATGTTAAGTTTTGTACAGCATCTCCTCCTCCTCACTAGCAGAGCAAACCATAAAATTAAATGTCAAGAAAAAGGATGGAAAATGAACATACAACAAAAAAAGAATCTGACCATAGGAAGTTACTGTGGTGACGGGCAAGATCAAAATACAAGCTCAGAAGAAAACAATAAGAACAAAGCAGCCACATGTAAAGACTCAAAGGGGAAAAAAGTAAATTGGTCTTCTAAAAATCAAAGACAAAGAGAAAAAAAGGAGTAAATAAATGTAAGTGATGCAAGAAACAGTCAACAGCTTGGTAAAGGAGACACAAAATATACTGAGATGAATAAAATAACATTTTAAAATACAGAATAGGGAAGATGTTAAAAGAGGAAATAAAAAATCCACTGAAGAGAAGAATTCCTTAAAAAAGCAAAGTTGGCCAAATGGAAAGAGGCTCAAATATTTAATGAAGCAAAGAACTCTGGTGGAGGCAAGATGATGGGGAAAAGGTAGGCACTCTCTTCAGATTTCCTGAAACTCCCTCAAAAAATTTTAAATAATGCCTCAAACTCTGGAGCAGTGGAACCCACAAGAGAACGGGGGAAACAATTTCCTAGCCCTAGAAAACTTAAAAGGTCTGCAAGACATGTCTGTTGTACCTGAGTGAGAACTGAGCTCAGTCAAGGCAGGCTGTGCCTCAGTACCAGTAGTAGGCCTTGGGGGATAACTAAATAAGTGGCAGCAGTGCTATTTTCCCAACCTCTTAGCTACAAATGGTAAGGGGGTCAGACAACTGGTCAGAAGGAGATTACAGGAGTTCCTTTGCTGGCACAAGGGACAGGACTCTGTTGTGTTGCCCATATTTATATCTGGGACACAGTCCTGGTTCTCAGTCTTAGAGCAAGAAAGAGCACTAGCTCACCAGAGCCACATTAGAACTTGGACCCTGGTCTTAGGTCCAGGGTGGAAAATAGTGCTTTTGGTCATTCACAGACCAGAGCACAAGCAAGGAGATTCATAAATACATTTCTCCTTAAATCATACTACCTTAGAAGAACTGAAAACTCACTGGCCCCCCAAATTCTCTCTGAAAACCACTGCAAAAAAAACCTGAAGCTTGGTACAGTGCCTACTCTACTCTGGAAGCAGAACCCCACTTTAGCATAGAGTTAAACATCAAGAAATAGTGTGGGAGAAGATTCTGGAAAGATGATGGAGTAGGTCAGAAAATTCCAAGCTCTAGAGATTTCCCTTACAAACGAGACGAAGTATTATGTCAGGGTGAATGTAGAACAGGAAAAATAAACAAGAGTTAGGGCAGAACAGTGGTCCTTCTGGGACAACTGGGAGAAGATCTGAAGAAAAATCTCAGGGCCGTGGTTTGGTTCGTCTGAAGTATAAACACTTCCAGCTAGATCCACTAAAACAGCAAGTGGTGAGCCTTGGAGCTAGCTGGGGTGGGAGGTAGACTTGAACCCAGCCACAGGAATTTTCACTTCCCAAGAAGTATGGGGAGTTGGCCATCTGAGCCTGGGAAGATTGAGGGAAACCCTGCTCATGAGGGATGCCAAGCCCAGCTGTGCTGTGTGGATGTAGCCCTGTGTAAGAAGGAGCAAGAGCAGGCCTGGTGAGTGCAAAAGTAGTGGGGTGGGGATGCCACTGGATGTGGACACTTAAAGAACAGTGGAGTTCTAGATTTCTGTTCCAGGCCAGAGGGGAGAACTGTAAGGAGGATCTGAGGCCAGAGAAAACATCCCCCATTTCCTAGGACTAGAGATGATTGCAATAATAAGCTGCTACAAATAAAAAAAAGTGAGCAGGAAAAGGAGAAAGACCCCAACTATAGAATGTTAGTATGGAAAGAGAGAACACCAGGATTTGTCTTCAGAGGAGGATACTGAAGCAAAAATCTTCTTTCCCACACCAAAGAGCATTAAAAAGACTAAAAATCAAATGAGAGAAACTGAAGAAATTAAAAAAAATAACAGCATTCCAAGAAAAATAAGATTATGAAAAGAAAGTCAACCAGCTGTAAAAGGAAATCCAGTATCTTGAGGAAGAAAACAAGTCCTTGGAATTTAGAATTGGAAAAGGGGAAGCTATAGAAGTTATAAGAGATCAAGAAAAAATAAAACAAAATATAAGGAATGAAAAAAATAGAAGAGAATATGAAACATCTCATAAGAAAAACAACTGGCTAGGGCTATGGGGAGCCAAGAGGGTGGAGTAAGAAATAAATTGCTCTCACTCTGCCCTACTGACCTCCACAAACACAGAAAATGTCACCCCATGAAAAACCTTGGAACAGCTGAGCAAGCAGAAATTTGGGTTGCAGCAGTCAGAACTAGGTAAATCTAAACACAAAATAAACAAGAGAGAAGTTAGGTAGGAGAGTAGAATTTTAGAAAAATTAGATATGGTAGACCCTTGGAGAAAACTGACAGGGGATAGAAAGGAATATACCTTTTTCTCAGCAGTGCATGGCACATACACAAAAATTGAATAATCCAATACAGAAAGGCAGGAATTTAAATACATCTTTTCAGATCATGAGGCAATAAAAATTGCATGTAATAAAGTGTTATGGAAAGATAGACTAAAAATTAGTTGGAACCTAAATAATCTAATCCTAAAGAATGAGTGGGCCAAAGAACAAATTATAGAAACAATCAATAACTTCATTCAAGAGAATGACAATAATGAAACAACATACCAAAACTAATGGGATGTAGCAAAAGTGGTTCTAAGAAGAAGTTTATATCTTTATATGCTTTCATGAATAAATTGGAGAAAGAGGAGATCAAAGAATTGAGCAAGCAACTAAGAAAGCTAGAAAAAGAAGTATTTAAAAATCCCTAATTAGGGGGCAGAGCCAAGATGGCAGCTGGAAAGCAGGGACTAGCATGAGCTCCCACCAAGTCCCTCCAAAAACCTATAAAAAATGGCTCTGAACCAATTCTAGAACTGCAGAACCCACAAAATAGCATAGGGAAGCAGGGATCTAGCCCAGGATGTCCTGGATGGTCTCTGGGTAAGGTCTTTCCTGCATGGAACTGGGATCAGAAGGGAGCAGAGCTGAGCGGAAGGGAGACCAGCATGGCTGGCATGGACTGACCAGACCTGGAGCAGGGCAGAGCGCACCTAGCACCCTGAATCAGGGAGCTGCAGCAGTTACCAGACTTCTCAACCCACAAACACCAAAGACAACAGAATAGGTTAGTGGGAGAAGCTGCTGGGGACTGGGATAGAGTTTGTGGGTTCAGCCACCGCCCCGGGGGCAGCGGAGGTGGGGCAGCTTTAGAACTACAGCTGCAGTTGCTT
>JAQQSZ010017151.1:0-10863 GCA_028646595.1 Phalanger gymnotis
AATAATTTTATATTTTTATATTTGCAGTTTTTAAAAGAATACTGGCCATTTCTCTTAGGCCACTTATCCAATGGGAAATAGTTGTTAGTCTTATATATTTATGTTAGTTCCCTATATATTTTGAATATCAGAGATACTCCAGAAAGCTTCTCTTCTCATCCTGTTTTTAACCAAATTGCTTTACTCTCTGAGTTGTAATTTCTTCCCTATAAAAGGAGTGGCAAGAAGTAGGTTATACACAAAGCCAAAACCCATAAGAAAACATGCTATTTCATTCATTTAACCCACCTAAACAGGCAATTTGTTGAATTTACTGGGTCATGATCAAGGGTAGCCCAAGGTAAAACTCTTAATAGCTACCATGACAAACAATGGGTAACATTTGTGAAGCACTTTAAGGTTTGCACAGTACTTTGCAAATATTATTTTATTTTCACAGTGACCTATAGAGATAGGTGGTATTATTATCCCCATTCTATAGATGAAGAAACTGAGGAGGGGGAAGTTAAGTGACTTGCCCAGTACCAGATAACTAGTATGTGTCTGAGGAATGATTTGAACTTAGGACTTACTCATTCCAAGTCCAGCACTCTAGATAGCATACTCCCTAGATTCTTACTTGTAGTTTCATTGAAATCATCAGAAGAAAAACTAAAGAATTTCGTGTTTTGGTCATTCAAGTATCAGTGTCAGAGAAAGAGGAGAACTTTGATCGGATCGGATTGCAGAAATTGTGATCTGTAGCAGCTGTAGTGGCAGGTGCTTTGAAGACTGAGAACTGAGTCCCATTTTAAGCAAACTTGTCTATAAAAATGGCTGCCTCTGATGAGTGTTCTTTTATTTTGTGATACTCCCCTCCCCCTTCCCTCTAATTTGGGGAATTATATTTTCTGATAGCGTGTGAGCACATTAAAATTGAACTTGGCTAGGAGGATTATGTGGGAAAAGTTGCAATGGGAATGTAGGAGAGGGCTCTTGTGCTGTGCCTACACCTAAGACATTTGTAGGGGCCAAAGAAACAGCTTCTTTGTTAATGAGCTTGACAGGTTGACATGTTGGTCCTGGAAATGAAAAGGGGCATATTAACTTTAAGAAACATAAAAGTGTTTCTCAACATTTTCTACTAAGCTTATTTCTTTATCTTAAGTTGCATTGTTCACTAGGATAATTGGCATTGCTGAAAAGTTTCTGGGGAGATGCTAGCTAAATTGATGTAAAGGAAGCCCAGGTGACTTTTACCAACTCTTGTGGGTCAGGGAAATTGTCTTTCCTGATAATAGTTGCTTTTAATAACTGTCTTTCCTGGCAGTTGAGTAACTGGAATGCCCACTGGTTCTTTATATTCTTTTAATCCTTCTTAAATGACCCCCTGGAGTGTTGCTGAATTTCTTAAGCTCATTATTACCTCTAACTGGGTTATAAGGTTTTGCCGCAGAATCACCGTTAAGGAAAGCCTCATTGCAAAGAAGTGATGACTAAGAAAAGGTTGTAATGCTCTCCTGCATTCAAAATATGGTGGCACTACTGCCCAGCATATAAATGGAAATGCCTGCTGATTCTGGGTGCTATGTGAATCAAATTAACTATAGAAGTCTTTGATGATTATGTAAGATGAGTTCATTCTTTTCTTCCTAAGTTATATTTTGAAGTATGGGAGAGTATGTTTTTAGCACTCTCCCACTTTTCTGTCATAAATCATTCCTTCTTTCATTCTAACATTCTACCTAGGAACCCAATGCTCTCACACTGACTCCTGGATATCTTAGGCTCTTTATTATGACACCCCTTCGAAGTTTGTCATTCCAGGCAATGATCAATTCCCTCATATAGTACTGTCTTCCTCTATGGCTCAAAACTATTCTTTCTTCAGAACTCTGCATGTGCCAGTTGAGGAAAACTATAAACCTGAGGAATATATTTATTAAATGTGAATGACTGGCATAGGTCCTTTAAAGTTATTTTTTACATCTGCTAACTCATCTCTCTGCAGTTCTAGAATGTGCTTAATAAATGTTGCCTTATTTTTGCTTTTGTAATGGGTCATTCTTCAAGAGGATTTACATTTTCAAAGAAAATACCCACACATTACCCGTCTTCATGAGTTAAAATTTGGTCTCAGACCCTTACTAGTTTTGTGACCCTAGGCAAGTCACTTGACTTTGTTTTGCCTCAGTTCTTCATCTGTAAAATGAACTAGAGAAGGAAATGGCAAACTGCTCCAATATCTTTGCCAAGAAAACCCCAGATGGGATCACAAAGAGTTGGACTGAAGAGATTGAAGAATGAACCCACAGATGAAGATAAAAGAATAAGTGTCTCCAGTGCTATACCATTTTAAGTACTATGAGAAGCACTTTGGTTGAGTGCAAAGAATACTAGACTCGCAGAAACAAGACCTGAGTTGGAGTACTGGATCTTCTACTATACTCTTTCTGTAACCTAGTCAGTTCATCAGCCAGCCAGTGAGTCAGTGAACTAGCAGTTATTAAGAGCCTGCCATATGCAAGGCACTGTGCTATGTACCAATAATATAATACAAGTATACAGGTAGTCTCTGCCCTCAGGAAGCTTACATTCTAATTGGGGAAGATAAGACATAAAAGAAATCTGAAAGTGGTGGGGAAGTGCAAGTTACTTCACCTTTCTGAGCCCCACTATTCCCATCTAAGTCAGAGGGGTTTTGTCAGAATCAAATGTGAAACTGTTCTTACTGATTATATTTTTCTACTAAACTAAGTATTCTTCTCCTAGATAATAAGATCCTTGAGGAAGAGAGCTGCATCTTTGATTTTTCCCCAGGATATTGGACAATCTTCAATGAGTAGTTAAGTATGTTTATGATCTCATGGGTTTGATGACTTGTTTCATAGGTACGGATTATAACCCAATGAAAATTTCTAATCCCATATTGTTTTTGTACTGGTCCTTCTAGAAACTCTTCATAGAGAATTTGACCCAATTTGTTGGAGACCTTCATCTATTTTTTTTAACTGCAGCACATAGGCTATCCATCTGTCATCTGACTCGTGTTACATAGTGAATTCATTTTATGTTCTGATCCTACATGTCTTTTAAAAATCTTTTTTATTGCTTCTCGCATGTAAATTATCACTGATAATATGTTGTAGCTTTCTTATACCTACTACATATCTTTACACCACTCTGAGCAAGCTGCAATTTTGATTCCTATGAGTGTCATAGTCAATAGTTTGCATCCTTGGAAGACTTTAAGTGCTAAAATGATGTCTTTGTAGAAAAGATCTTGGGATTATTGAAAGTGCCACATAGTTTCTCAAATATTATCCAATCCACTCCACTCCTTCATTTCTACACTCAGAGCTCAGCTCATTATCTATCTGTTATATCTGCCCAAAACTGATGTGTTAATGGATTAATTTAATTGATTGTCCATTTAAGTTCGTATCCTAATTTAGTTAATATTCATTGTACACTCACTTTTTTCTTTGTAGGTTACTACGTTTATTTCTTTTTTGAATGGAGATATATGGTGAGAGCTCAAAAAATTGAAGCAATTCAACATGGTTAATATGGAAATATGTTTTGCATGACTTCACATATATAATTGATATAAAATTGCTTATCTCCTCAAGGAGGGGGAGGAAGAATGGAAGGAGAAAATTTGGAACTCAAAATTAAAAAAAAAATATTAACATTATTTATACATAATTGGGAAACATTTAATAGAATAAAAATATATTTAAAAAGAAAAAAAAAGACTGATGTAATTCATACAATGTCCTGTTTGAAACCTGAGATATCTAAAGAAGTTTACCTTCTACAAAAGTATCTCAAGCAGAGTGGGCAATAAATAAATGCTCATTGACTCAATTTTGTGAGACATCCCTCAAGGAATTGAGAGATGAATGCAGTGAATGAACATAATATTATAGGCATTGTTTGATATTGATAACAAGGAGATTATCAAACAAGTGGTCTTCCTCATTGAATCTATAAAGAAATCTTGAATGATCTTATCCTACAGGAGGCATCCTATTGAAGGAGGGCCTCTGAGGTCATATTTTGCTCTACTGAGTCAAATATATATACACATATACATATATATATACATATATACACATACATATGTACACATACATATTTATAATCAGCAGTCAATAAATAGAGTATGATCTTAAATTCCCTACCCATATCAAATAACTGTTTGAACTATGAAGGTGATGTTGTTTCTTGTACCAAACAATTTCCGAAAGCCTGGTTATCTACATGCACATATATGTGTATATGCATTTATATATGTACATATATACACACATGTATATACTATTATTATCATAATTATTGCAGGTACCTTTATCATGAAGTTAGGACAATAGGCACATAAGTCAGTAATTTCTTAAATTTTTTTTTTGGTAATATAAATTATTTGTTACCAGCAAAGGATTATAACCAAGAAGTGACATAAGGGATGTTATCCTGGAAACATATAATAAAAAAATAGAGAAGACTGGTTGCGTGGTAAGAGGAAGGGAGAACAGAGAATTTTCATCAATGGCTGTCAGTAGTTGGATTGCTATACTTGATACCTACAAAATACACACACGTATCCTATGTATTTGTGTATTTATGCACGTATATAGGTATGTATATGTGTATGTATATGCATATATATGTTTATGTATATAATCCATAAATCACATATGTGGATAACTACCTAGAGACAGTATGCACACACATATATGAAAGCCTCAACAATTTTTGTGGAAATGTTATAGATAAGAATTGGTCTAGATGGGAAGGTATAGTTGGGTTAGAAACTGTATTGGAAATGCCTGTACTGCTGAGATAATATATCCACTGAAGTACACTATATTGAAGATAGATATACTATCTATGCCCTTTTCAATCCCTTTGAAAATCTTTCCCTCTTTTAGATATCTTGAAAAATTGATCACTGAATGTCTTTAAAATTGTATCAATGCTATCATGACTTCCTTCTGCATTTATTCATTAATGTCGATCCACTCCATTTTTTTTTCTCCCTAACCATTTTCTCAGCAGCCACCCACCCTTGGATATTTATGGATACACTTAATATATTCATAGAACATTCTTATGAAGTTAGGAAAATAGGTACATAGGTCAACAATTACTGGTGTCTTTTAAAATGTCTTTTTTTTTTTGTAATAATGTTATTTGTGACCAACAGCGAACATGCCCAGGAAGTGACATAAGCAATGTTATTCTGGAAATATATAGTAAAAAATGAGGAGGACTAATGATATGGTAAAAGTCCCAGTTATTCTTTACTTTCAATTCAATCCAATAAACATGTATTAAGCACCTACTATGTGTCAGGCACTTCCCAATCCACTTTTTTAATGACCTTGCTAACTACCTTATTGTTATGTAATAGTAACCTACTACCTACTCTCCTACTTCTAGAGCAGTGCTCAAATTAACTCTGTCCTAATTTTTGGACAGGGTGTGGCAATCTAGTACTACCACACTCTTTTTGAACCAAAACAATCCTCTTTGCACTATGCCTCTATGTGTTTTTTTCTCCCCCAGTGAGAATGTAAGTCTTTTGAAGGAGGGACTATATTTGCTCTATATTTATGTACATAACAATTTGCACAGTACTTGGCACATAGAAAATGCTAATTAACATTTTTTGATTCATTTATTTGTAAGTGCCATTTTCATCCAATTTAACTGGCATATGGGGTACAGAGAGAACAAATGTGACATTTTCACTGTCATTGAAGATGAGAAAATATCATTAACGAAATGCTGACTAAATATATTTCACATCTTTTTTTTTGTCCTTATCGAAATGCTTCTACAAATATTTTCAAGAAGACATGTCTTAGCTGGGTCTCATGCCAGCCTTTCTAAGTGTGACTTCCCCCATCTATTGCTTTTCGATATTTTGAGAGGAGATTCTCCCCATTCCTTATTTCCCCATTCCTTAATATTTTGCAAGTGAATTGTACTCTATTTTTTTTTTTTGGTTCTTGGATAAAATATTTCTCTGCTTGGAAAATATGAAGTGTTTGGTGACTGAGGTTGTTTCTGGGATCCTCTGAAATATTCATAGCTTTGACTGTTTTGCATCAGGTATATTTATTTAAAATATATTGATAATCTGAAGTTGTCTTTAGTCATATACATTTCTTATTTTTTGGATGAGATAGCTCATTTAAGGAGGTTGTTGTAAGATTTTGTGATTGTATGTAATGCTTTTCTTATGCTTATTTTCCTAATTTTATGTTCATTTTGAAATTTATAATGTTGAAGATCTGATTTGTCACTGTCTGGCCATTTTAAAGCCATGTACAATTCTCTGTGACTCTGAGTTTTCATAGCAAATATCCTGGAGTGGTTTGTTGTTTCCATTTCTAGTTTATTTTACAGATGAGGAAACAGAGGCAAGCAGGGTTAAATGACTTGCCTAGGTTCACACAGTTAGTAAGTGTCTGACTTTGGATTTGCACTAATGAAGATGAGTCTTCCTGAGTAGTCCTAGCATTCCATCCGCTGGGTCACCTACACATAAAAATGAGTCCTAAATGGCTCTTAAATTGCTAAATATTTATTCCACATCTGTTAAGATATATTGCATTATTTTTTTTTGTGAAATGGTTTAGTTCTTGCCTCTCCAAATTTTTACCCCTTTGAAAGTCATTGAATGCCAAGCAAATGACTTTGTATATTTATATAGAGATTATGTGTGTGTAAACATTTTTTGATCAATTAATTGTATCCAACTCTTCATGACTCCATCTAGGGTTTTCTTAATTTAATATTTTTCTCCAGTTACATGTAAAACAATTTTAACATCCTTTTCTTTCAAATTTTGAGTTTCAATTTCTCTCCCTCACCTCTACCCACCATCAAGAAGGTAAGCAAATTGATATAGGTTAGATATGTGTAGTCGCAAAACACATTTCCATGTAAGTCATGCTATGAAAGAAAACAGAAAAAAAAAAAAACTTAAGAAAAATAAAGTAAGGAAAAAGTATCTACAATCTGCATAAAAGCTTCACTAATTCTTTTTCAGGAAAGGGACAGCACGTCTTGTTACAAGTCCTTCAGAATTGTCTTGGATCATTGTATTGCTAAGGATAGCTAAGTAATTCACAGTAGATTAGCATATACTATTGTTAATACTGTCTGCAATGATTTCTGGTTTCCTGGTTCTTCTCATTTCACTTCACATCACTTCATGTAGATGTTTCCAGGTTTTTCTGAGAGCATCCTGTTCATTATTTCTTATAGCACAATAGTATTCCATCACAATCAAATACTACAACTTAATCAACCATTGCCCAATTCATGGACATACCCTCAATTTCCAATTCTTTGCCATCATTAAAAGAAACTGCTGTAAATATTTTTGTACACAAAGGTCATTTTCCCTTTAATTTTTTTTTTATCTCTTTGGGATACATACCTAGTGGTGGTATTGCTTGGTCAAAGGATATGGAGAGTTATACAGTCCTTTGGGTGTAGCTCCAAATTCCTCTCCATAATGCTTGAATCATAAAACTTCAACCACACATCAGTGTTTTCCCACATCTCCTCACATATTTTCATTTTTGTCATCTGTCACATTAGCCAATATGACAAATATGAGGTGGTAGCTCAGAGCTGCTTTAATTTGCATTTCTCTAATCAGCAGCAATTTAGACCATTTTTCATATGACTATAGATAGCATTGATTACTTTGTCTGCACACTACCTGTTCATTTCCTTTGACCATTTATCAATTGAGGAATGGCTCTTATTTCTGTAAATTTGACTTAGTTTTCTATATATTTGTGAAATGAGGTCTTTATCACAGAAGCTTGCTATAATTTTTTTTTCATAGTAATGATTACCAACTATATATTTCCCTCCATCCTATTTCCCCCTGTCTATCTGACTGTCTCTCTCCTTTTGCTCTGTCCATTATCAAAAGTGTTTTGCTTCTTTTACCTCCCACAAACTGCTTTCCCTTCCACCAGCACCCCACTTCTCTGTCCTACTTTCCCTCCTACTTTCCTGTATGATAAGATAGATTTCTACACCCAGCTGAGTGTGTATGTTATTCCTTCTTTGAGCCAATTCTGAAGAGAGTAAGGCTCACGTGCTCTCATGCTATTTTCCCCATCTTCCCCTCCACTGTAAAATCTCTTTGAGGCCTCATTTATGTCATATAATTTACCTCATTCTACACTTCCCTTCTCCTTTCTCCCAGGACATTATTCTTTTTCACCTCTTAATTTTATTTTTTAGATACTCATTTCTTCATATTTAACTTATACCTGTACTCTCTGCCTATGTATACTCCTTCTAAATGCACTAATAATGAGAAATATTTTAGGAGTTAAAAGTATCATCTTCACATGTAGGAATATAAGGAGTTTAACCTTATTGAATACTTTATGATTTCTCTTTCGTGTGTACCTTTTTATGCTTCTTTTGAGTCTTGTATTTGAAAGCCTAATTTCAATTCAGCTCTGGTCTTTTCCTCAAGAAGACCTAGTTCTTCCTCCACCCCACCCCCACCCCCCGACCCCGAAGGATTAGACTTAGTTTTGCTGGGTAAATGATTCTTGGTTGTAGTCCTATATCTTTTGCCCTCTGGGATGTCATATTCCAAATCTTCTGATTTTTAATATAGAAACTGCTGAATCTTGTGTTATCCTGGCTCCATGATAATATTCGAATTGTTTCTTTTGGGTTGCTTGCAATGTTCTCACCTTGACCTGGGAAGTCTGGAATTTGACTATAGTATTCTCTGGAGTTTTTATTTTGGAATCTCTTTCACCATTTATGGATTCTTTCAATTTCTATTTACCTTTTGGTTCTAGAATATCAGGACAGTTTTCCTTGATGCTTTATTGAAAAACGATGTCTATGTTTTTTTTTTTTTTATCACGGCTTTTAGGTAGTCTTAAATTATCTCTCCTGCATCTATTTTCCAGGTCAATTGTTTTTCCAATCAGATAGTTCACATTTTCTATTTTTGATTCTTTTGATTTTGTTTGATTGTTTCTTGAGGTCTCGTAAGTCATTAGCTTCCATTTGCATAGTTCTAATTTTTAAGGAATTATTTTCTTCAGTGAGCTTTTATATTTCCTTTTCTCTTTGATCAAGTCTACTTTTTAACGAGGTCTTTTCTTTAGTGTATTTTTGTACTTCCTTTTCCCTTTGACCAATTCTGCTTTTCAAAGCATTCGTCTCTTCATTGGATTTTTATTCTTCTTTTACCATTTACCTATTCTGTTTTTTTTTTAAGATGTTGGTTTTTTTTTCAGTGTCTTTTGTGCCTCCTTTTCCAAGTTCTTGACTCTTTTTTCATTATTTTCTTACATTACTCTCATTTATCTTTCCAATTTTTCCTTTAACTCTCTTGCTTGATTTTTAAAATCCTTTTTGAGCACTTCCATGGTCTGAAGCCAATTCATATTTTTTATCTGAGGCTTTGAATGTAGGAGTTTTGACTTTATTATCTTCTTCTGAGTATGTATTTTGATGTTCCATGTTACCATAGTAACTTTCTATAGTCAGGATCTTTTTCTACTGTTTGCTTGTTTTTCCAGCCTAAATCTTAACTTTTAACTCCACTGAAGTGGGGCTGTACTTCTGGATTGGAGGAGGTGTAAAAGAACATTGTTTGGACTCTTTCTTTGAAATTGGGACTTTGGGTGCCACGTGGAGGCCTGCAAGGGCAGTTTGGGGAGGAGACATCCCCAAGAGAACTCTATTTACTTTGAGACTTTACAAACTGAAGCATGCCTGTGCCTCAGGGTACTGGGAAAAAGCCTGCAATGGCAATGTATATGTTCAAGAAGTATTTATGAGCTAAAGAGATTAACTTGCTTTGACCTAGGGGTAGACATTTGAATTGTTAACGTTTACTCTTTTGTTTTTTGTCTTGGTCAACCTTGTTGCTAGTTCTGTCTCCTTAAGCACCCTACATTCTCCAGTGACTTCCTAAGCATGTAGCATTCTTGGAATTCCTGCCAGCTCACTAAAGAACTGACCTCTGGAATGGGGCTCTTGGGGCAGGGACAGCTCTACGTCCAATTTCAGCAAGAAGAAGCTATGGAAAATGAGACCTTCATCCCTTACCCCAAGATTTTGAGCCCCAATCGTTCAAGTGGGGGTGAATGATAATACTGTTCTGTGTACTTATTTTGTATTATCCTTGCTGTATTGTTTTATTGTTGTGGTATTATTGACACCCCTTTCCTATGTAATGGATAAAAGATCTAGGGGTGGACATCTGAATTGTTGAAGAGATTATCTTGCTGGGACCTAGGGGTGGGTCACATTTGAATTATGGACCAATGTTTGGGAATGTAACTGAATGATATGTTTTGCTTTATTGTGAATGATATGTTTTAGTTTCCTTTGTAATTGGGTCAATGTTTGCTCTAGGATACATGGCTGATTAAATTATGTATCCTAGAACAAAGGGTGGAGTGTGGCAGTAAGGCAAAATGGGCTCCTTAGCACTTAGTTCAACAAGTGCCCTTGAAGAGTTTGGCCTTTTGTTTGCTTTGAGTGATTCAGCTATTTCATTGAATCTTAAGTGCTAAACCCCAGGCCCAAGATTTGGGTGTCCTTGGTGCCTCCTTGCCTCAGGGGAGGGCTTAGTTTAGGCAAGAGTTTGAGTGACATGTCTGAGACAGCAGAGACTCTTAGACCACGTGGGTTTGAGTCTGCCACTTTGTGGCCATTTTGGGTCACGTGGGTGAGTCACATGTGTGACTCACCCCTGATGCTGAAAAAGATATAAAAAGCCAGGGGTGGGCCTCTTCTTCCTTGGAGCTCTGAGACGCAGCAGGAGTGGTGCGTGACTCTGAGCCAGCCTTGTTGAGCTCCCAGATG